>JARHVA010006766.1:120000-152500 GCA_037957365.1 Torreya grandis
AATATATGATTTAATGAATAGCACATGTCTATCAAAATGATCATCAAAATTTTCAGAATTCCTAGATGTAATGAATGGGTAAGATGCTAATATTCTTTAAATTATACCTATATTTTTATCATTTTGATTCCCATATGAATATGGATATGGATTAGCATTACATTAAATATTTTATTTACAATTTTGATAATTATCTTCTGCTCCAAGACTAATAAAAGGATCTTGATACATTATTAGGTTTATATTCTCATTTTCTTATTATTTAGCCTATTCAGTAAGTGTAATAAAGTAAATAGTATTCTCATCAAAGAGATCTTAAATATTAATCTTGATATTCATACATATATTAGTGTAACTACCCACATATATGTGATAAACACAAATTACATATCCATCAAAGCTTCAAGATTGAGGTCTATACAGATCTACATCCAATGGTCGAGTGAGAATAATAAGATTACATTCAAAGATATTTTGTAGTAGCACATGAGGAGGTGAAGGTAACATTTAAAATTAACTCCTTAGTCGATATTACAATTGGACCTTTTTTATTGGTTGAGATATTACATAAAGTGTAAATTTTTCCTCATTTTTTGCATCATTAGTTTTTCTCTTATTATTAGACTTGCCCTGAAATTTAAAATTTGAAGTAGAAGGAGAAATTGAGACATAGTAGATCTTATTTAATGTATTAATTTTTACCTCACATTTGTTAAATATATGACATAGCTTATCAAATGATTTAAATTTATCAAACATTATAGACCCTTGAAGATAAATAAGAAAGACTTGAGTGAAAATGTCTGGAAGCCAATTATCTTCCATTAGATTTGATATTTTAGAAATAATATTACTATACCTTATAACATGATTAGTAATAATCTCATTTTAATATTGTTTAAGATTTGGTATTTGATCACATGATAAAATTTTACCATTATGATATAATAATTTGCAAAAGTTTTATTTTCTAAAGTTTTAAAACTTGTAAATGATTGGATAAAAATATCATAAAACCACATAAGATAATAATACTTGAGGTTTTTTGGATATATTTTGATTAACAATCTCTCATTAACTATGTAATCTAAATATGTTTTATAAAAGGTGCACAAATGTTATCCAAAATCACATTTTTCTTTAGAAATAATGAGATTAGGGGACAAAAAGCCAAATAGGAGAGTGTAAGATATTATTTGAGGATCCAAATGTTTATTTAAAATGTGAAAATTTTTAAGGAAGTGTTAGCATCATAAATGGTTTGATTAATAATAACTAGTTTGGCTTGTAAAAGGAGAATAACTTGCTCAAGCGAAGTATTTGTTATAGTGATGGTAGGGGTGAAGGTATAGTCATTATGCATATGCATTTAAAATTTATTGATATGAAGACATATGTCTTAGATAATTAATCAAAGAGAGTTCAATAAGGATGTATAGGTAGGGATAGACACAATGGTAGAAGTAGCTACATTAGAGATAGGGTTTTCATGACCCACTTTTGTAAAGGTTGAGAAGAGGAGGATAAGTTTGATATGGGTTTGAAAGATTCAAGAAGGATGATAATAATTTTTTCACCTCATGAGGATAAGATATAAAACCTTTATTTAATTTAGACAATTATTTTATATGATCTTGATATACCTCATTAAATTTACTTTATTCCATATATGTACATTCCTCATTTTCATATTCATCATACTATAAGTATCAATTTATATAAAAATGTAGATTATTCATGCTTTTCCCTTGTGTAAGATACCAAAAGGAGTTATATATGTGAAAAGTGAGTGCCAATTAATCTATCGCTATGCCTTAGATACATAAATTATAATGTAATGTAAAAATGTAAAATAAAACTAAAAAATATAGGATCTAAACAAATAATGAAGAAAAAAAAGGATGAAATGGTGATATATGAAAATGTATTGAATAATTTTTAGTATCTCAAATATACTTTTAAAATTGTTTATTATTTTTGACCTAATATTTCAGATCACTATGTATGGAGATAGAACTATATCCATAACCCAATAAACCTGATTTTGAATGTAAGTTAAGAGTAACTTCCCTAAATAATACTCTCCTCTTAGGCATACCATAAATAAAACAAATAAAATTGATTCATTTTGGTGTAAGTAATGGGAAATTATAAATTAAAGTCCCTAACTATGGCGTATAATGAATCTAAATTCCCTAACTAGCTCTCTACAATGGTTCTAATTATTGGAGTAAAAAAACTCGCATGCCATGATGTATGTAAACAAAACACTTTGTAGACTAAAATACTCACATATAGGTATTTTTAGACCTATGATAACATAATTTATAAAACCAGATAAATTAAATGAAAAAATAAGTTTAAATAAAGGTGATATTTTTAGAGGAAAATAGAAAAAATTGCCCAAAGTCAAAAGAAGGAACCTCTATGTTGTTATTCATTCGAAGTGACAAGAAAAATGTTTTAAATATCATATGACTAAAATGTTTAAAAATATAAATCATTATTTATAAATCATACCCAAGGTTGAGGAAAATATTATTTTAGTCTCGATAATTTTTAGAATTAAATAGAAACCCTAAAAAAATATCTACAAGAAGTACAATAAATGCTATATTCTAAAATTGGGTTGACCAAAATGTTCACCCTTAGAATTAACTATGTGAATAAAATTAACTCTAAATTGATGTGAACTTAAAAAATGATCTAGGATGACAAATAAGATAGTCATTGTAAACACATAGTGATATACATAATTTACAAAAACTATAAATTACTAAAAATAACATCTAGGGTTAGTGTAAGGGAGATGGCCTTATAAACTAATTTATTCCAATTATACTATTAATTCATTTACTATGATTAAATAAAACTTATTATAGAAAACTATAAACATAGTGTTAGTTTATAATAATTCCATTGTATTATGGGACATCAATGTAGTGGGTGGATAGGGTCATAGTGCATCATTGTCCATTAGTGTGACTTTATTCATGGTTATTGTGCACTAAATCTAAAATTTTAGATTGGTTTTCCTTTGTCCAAATATTTTTTAATTCATTTTAGATCTTGTTTACATGCATATATAACTTACTGAAATATAAATCTTAATTTACACAAGCACACAAATAAGATCAAATGCTTGGGGTAGTGCAAAATGGGATATGGTTGGCCTATTCTTAGAAAACCCTTTGTTGGCTAAATGGACCTTAAAACAATGTGATTATCCATTTTGGGATGATAACATAAATACAACTATAAAAATTTAGTATAATTATTGATAAAGGATTACCTCAATCTACAGGAAAAAGAATATTTTCTTTTCAAATGATTATAGTACTCCATCAAAATTATACAAGAATTATTTATAGAATAGATAGATGGTTTTGAAAATACATTTAAAGTGAGTACTATTTACTGATAGATTTCATCAAGATATTTAAATATTGACCACATGATGAATGTCAAATTTTCATAGAGAAAGAATGAGAGCTCCGAAAATAAGAAGATTACATAAAGGAAATGTTTGCATTAGCCACTTTAGTATAAAAGAAAGTACCTATAAGGTGAGATTAGGTCACCAAAAAGGTAAAACCCTATCTCAAAATTAAAACCCACTTAAAGGTAAATGACCCCTAATGACTTAATTAACTAACCTAAGTAAGCTAAAAAGATTTGTAGGTAAAACTACTAGTTGGGAAAAAGCCTACACTAACACCCCCTTGAAGCATAGCTTATATAGGTAGAAGAATTGGGTCATAGTAACGAGGCCTAATGATGTACCCAAGTAACAAGTAACTCCCATAAACTAGGGTAAATAAAAACACCCGTAGGAACAAAACTCCTCCCCAAAAAGAGAACAAAGAAGAGAACAGGGATAAAAATCCCCACTAGGGTCTATAATTGACTATAGCCATCCAGTGTCCGCTAGAGAAATGCACAGAAGTAACTATGAATCAGAAGTAGATGCAGTGAAGAGTAGATTACCCTAGAATAATGAGTTTATTTTCCAAGTTCCTAATGGATCTTCAACCAAGGTGTAATGCCTAAGAAAGGAATGATCCAAATATTTTGAGGTAGGTGCCCCAACTACTCTATGCCAAGATGGTACAATAGAATTATAAATGAATAAGGTCCTTGGAATCATTTATAATTATGAAAGAGACTACCCAATATCTATTGTGTCTTAGATTAGTAGACAATTACCCTATAATGTCAAAATTAGACAAGAGGTAGGTGCATCAAGAACTAACTCTTGAATATCTAGAAGTTGATAAAGAGATGGTGGATCTGTGTCCACTTAACTACTATAGTCATTTGTAGAAGAAGAGTTGTCAATATTAGAAGAATGCTCAATATTAGAAGTGTCATCAAGGATAGATGATTCCAAAAGGGAATATAAATAATCTAAAAAATATTCAAGAGCAAAGTGTGAGAATCTATATAGCTGAGTCTGATGATCAACCATTCCCATAGCCAAAATAGTATCACTATACAACTCTTTGATGTACACTAAATCCAGAGTGAATTCACCTCGCATGCTCAAACCAATGTGAGTGGTCTATTAGACTAATAGGAGATTAGTTGAGAGTGAGGGAAAAATTAGAACATTATTAAATGTTCCACAACTCACTTTAACAGTGGACAAAAATATAGAATATTTAGGACCTAGTTTAGAGAGTATTGATCAAACAAGTTCATATTTATTGTTAATTCCACAAGTTTTTAACTGTAATCTCAAAAATCTAAATGTGGTGAAAAAATCTTGAAAAGTGTTGAAGTCATCTATGCTCAATCTAATGAGATCATTTTCTAGATCATGTCCTCTCGTCACATCCTACACTCTAAATATTTTAGACAATGTTGGCCACACTTTAGTAGGTGTTTTGGTAGATTCAATGTGAAAGATTATATCTAGGGAGATTGAAAGACATAGTATTCGACAGACTTTGTGAAAATGGTTAAACCATTTTACTTTTGCTCCAACATCAATAGGTTTAGTCTTAGTGCCCATTATAATTTTATGGTAACCCTTGTATTACAAGATGATTTCTATTTTAGGTTTTCATTCATGATAATTAAATGGTGTAAGCAGACTAATAGAGAGTGAATCCATAGTGCATAAGTAAATATTGTTGTAATAAGTAATGAAGTAATGTGAAAAAGAAATAATGCTCTACAAAATATATTACCTCCTTAGAACTTTCAGTAATGACACCCCCTAAATGTTTAAAGTATAATCACACTCTTCTAGATGTTGAATTCAACCTAAAATGTGTCTTAAATAGTAGGTGAATAAGTACAAAGAACTAGAGAAATGTTGGATTAAACTGATAATGCATCTAAAAATGTACAAAAAATGTGAAAACTATTTATAGTTTTGGAAGGTCCAATGTGTAGAGCGTAGAAAACAAGCACTTTTGAACAAAATTGCACTCAAAAAGAAGTTACTGATCAAATGTTATGGCACTTACAAGTTCTTACTTCGATATATTCTTGGACACTTTCCAAAAAAATAAATGTTTTCTAGGCTTGCATTTTTTACCCAAAAATTAAAAAATTAAAAAAAAAATAATCTATTTCATCATTAAATATCACCTAAAATTTTATGCCCACTTGAACATCAGACGGGTTTCCAACAGTACTTTACTTTAAGTTTTCTAACTGTTTCAACTTTAGGTTTTCCAATTGCTTCAACTTCATGTTTTTCAACTTCTTTGACTTCATGTTTTCCAACTGATTTGACTTAAAACAAGTAGTAAGTTATCAACCTTTGAAAGCATGATTGGGTTTTGCTAGTGTTAATCAGGTTTATGAACATGCATGACTTATTACTTATAAAGCAAGTAATGAGTAATAAGTAGTTGACCTTCAAAAAAATGAATGGGTCCTCTTAGTGTATTTCAGGTTATTTAACCTACACAACTTCATAGTTTCAAAAAACTATAACTTATGAAATAAGTAATGAGTAATCGACCCTATAAAACCCAAATGGGTCTAGTAAGCAAGTAATTAGGGTTGAGAAACCTGATTAGTTATAAGTTGTCAACTTGGAGAAGCCTAATTACTTATAAGTATAAGCACGTGAGAAAATTAATGTAGTTAATGAGCAAGTAATTAACGTTGAGAAACATGGTTACTTATAAGTTTTCACCCTAAATAAGTCTAATTACTTTCCTACAGTGTAAATTAGGGTCTTGACTAGCTGAGACTTAAAAATAATAATTAGTAGTTATACCTAGAAAACCTAAATTGGTATGGGTAGTAAGTAATGCACCTAAGAGAACCCAAATTGGTATTTAGAGCAAGTAATTCACCCTTAATAACTTGAATTGGTCTACGTGCACCAAATCAGAGATAACAAGCTTGACTAATTGTTCGTACATCACCATACTAGTAGGAAGAAATTATATTTCTTAGAAAAATTTGTAAAAGTTCTCAAAAAACTAAAGATAACCCATTTGATATCTCAAAAAAACTAGAAAAATGATATAGACAGATTTTTGATAAAGTCTTTCTCACACAAGATTGGAGGTAGTTTTTAGAAAATGCCTCCAAGGTAAAAAAAATGGTGGATGTATAGTATGAAAAAATAACAAGGTGAATGCAAGAATATCTTAGAAAATGAGATAAATGCATGAGGCTATCAAGAAAAATCTGATACCATGATATATTTAACCAATATCTCTAAATAACAGGCATGTAATGAATGTCAAATTCATGTAGAGATAGAATGAGAGCTCCAAAAATAATAAGATTCCACAAAGGAAATGTTTGTATTATCCACTTTAGGAAAAAATAAATTACATATAGAGTTAGATTAGGTCATCAAAAAGGTAAAACCCTAACTCATAATTAGAACCCACTTAAAGGTAAATGACCCCTAATGACTTAATTAACTAACCTATGTAAGCTGAGAAGATGTGTAGGTAAAACCACTAAGTGGGAAAAAGCCTACACTAACATTTACATTAACTGGGGATTTCAAGTTACACATTTTATGTCCTCTTGTAGAATTTATATATTGTCACACAAAAAGTTTTTTAGATGTTTTTCATTTTGAAAAACTAGTCATTAGAACAATTTAAACAATTATGCATTAGTGGATAGGTTTTTAGTGTGTCTCTATTTGGCTCAAGCACACTTGTCTAGAATTAATATAAGATTTACAAACTAAAATTTTAGTTAAGTATCTTCTTATTAGGTATGAATAAGAATATATTATGGAATTCAAGATGATTTTCTCAATAATTGTAATACTTTAAAGGCTTTCATATAAATAAATTGTTATCAGAATGGTGAGTTTACCAAGCAAGGTAAAACATGTCAAGCACAAGCATTGATATTCATTTATTGATTAAATTTTAGTGTAAAAATTAATAATTTATTACATATTGACACATGAAAATATATTTTATTATATTATTACATTAATAAATATGGATGGTGATTACTGCTCCATTTTTATATGCTCTGTTATTTTTGTTACTATTTTACAAGATGGATTAATTTCTGTGTGAGAATTTTGTGTGGTCTTTGGACTTTCTCATTGAATCATATTTGATGAAATTTTATACTAAAATTTATATGTTGTGTTATATGTGGCCCTTATATTTTTTTGTGACATCTTATGCTATTTGTGTGTGGCCTTCATCCTATCCATAGTAAAAATCATGTGCATTTTCTGAGCATGATGACATTGAGAGGTGATATACTATATATAACATATTCATATTGCATATTATTATTAGTAGACACTTATATTTCATGTTTTATTGATACATAAATATGGATATAACACTTATATGATATACATTTTGTGTGTTATATATAAACCTTGATTGATACATAAATTACTATGAGGACATATTATCCACATCCTAAAATGATATTACATGATGGTATCTTTATACATGACATGATAAAAATAGTTATCATTTTTTATGAGCGACTTACATGATATATCCCTCATCCCAGAAGGGGGGAATTATATTGAGCTTGTAACTAATACATAATAATAATAATAATAATAATAATAATAATAATAATAATAATAATAATAATAATAATAATAGATTTAAAAGATATATATAGTTAAGATATCATATTGGTTTAAATAAATTAAAAACATTGTAACATTGACATATATTATAGGTCTTATGCCATGTATATGCACTCACTTTATATAAGTTTGGTTATATATATTCATAAATACATACACTCATATGTATAGGCATATACACATAAATTTAAAGGAAAAAAAATCATATTTTCACATTCACATACATTTTAGATACAAATTCTCAAATTTATCATATAAAGGCATACAATTCTCTATCAAATGGTATAGACTTAGGGGGCATAAAATTGATTTGTGAAAATATACGTTAAAACATAGTTATTGATGAATGAAAAATGATTTACATTCATATTAACACTTATCAAACATGCATACATGATGGAGGAATGGACATTTTTCATTCTTTTACAATAATTATTTTATGTTCTTAAATGTATAAAAATGGAGAAAAATATTAGTCTTGAATAAATAATCCATATACAATGGTTGATTATTTTTTATATTTTTTTCTTGATCAGTTCCCTCATTTATTAAAGTGGTGATTTTTTCTATTTGAAATAGATATTTGGTTCTTTCTATATTTTTATTACATAGTTATTTGGGTCAGTATATGGTGTATTTTTTCCCACATTCATGAGGGTTGGGGCATGCTTCCTTCACATCTCAAGATCCTAAATAGTTACATTAGGTTTTGGCATGAAAATAATGAATCTCCAATCTTACAATAGGGACGCATCATATCCAACAACTTGAAAATATAACATGTATTTTACCTACTCAAATGTTTACTAACCATTGATTTTTCAATTTTATCTTTTTTAATTTTAGATTTCACATATTTAAATTAACTAGTTCATTTTAACTATAAGTTTGCATGAATCAAAACTATACATTTTTAGCCATATCCCAAAATGAAAAGTGTGTTGTAAAAACTCATGTAAATTTTAAAATTTTACTATAGCAATTATATTACTAGTATATAAAGGAGGATTTTGTAGATAATAAATTTGGTATTCTATACTTTAAAATAACAATTTCAACACACATTTACCACATGTGACTTAAGCACCCAAGAAAAGTCCTAATTTTCCATCCTTTCACACCAGAATGTTATATTATGAGTCAACCATTATATTTTCTTGTTATACACATCTACAAATATTCATTATTTATTTCAAACCTAGTAAATATCTAGGATAGACGTATTTAGTCTCTTAGAGTAGTCCATCTATACCCAAAATGGTTTGAATAGTTATTAATAATCATATTATGTGGTATAAGTATGTGTGGATAAATTTACCTCATTTAAGTATTGGATATTTAATCTGTGGTCAATAATCAAGACGAGATGATTGGGGTTAGACTAATAAATTAGTCTTCTTTTATTTTTTTGTATTTCTATCCATCACAAGTATATATATGATTTAAAGACATGTGAGGTTTATTTAAAGATAGTGTGTTTCAACACATTTCAATCTTAGAAACATAGAGCAATAAAAAATTGGCATATGTGGCCAAAAAGTGTCATTAAGCCACAATTCTATGCTTTTCAACACCGAATAAAAGTTTAGGTTTGATTACTAATAGTAACAAGATGCTGCATAACTAGGTTAATTAATGAAGAAGATCATTTTATAAAATGAATAAACCATATGAATTACATATCTTTGATTTTTAATTCTATAATATAATCATAGTCAGATAGTGAAAAAATTATTTAAGTATCATGAACTCTTATTGTTTTCCATATGAACATATGCCTTTAACAAATGAGAAGAATTAAGTGTCAATCATGTACACTCAGATGTTTGATTTAATTCTATATATAATGATCACAATTATATTTCAATTGTCTATTTTAATTATATTAACTTAATGACGTAGAATAAAATACGCTGATCTTTTAGAGGCCATAAATTTTTACCCATAGCACCGTTTGATCTCTTCCCCATGCCAAAATGACCATCGCAAAATTTTTGATGTTATCCTAAGCATATCTATCTACTTAAAGTTTATTTAGATATTTTTTAGGTGATACATGATCATTTGAGGGTCTAAAATTATTATTGTATGTTTTTTTGATAATTTTCTATTTTAAAAATTATATATTTTTAGAACCAGATGTCAACTTCCGTTGAATTTCATCCCATAGGATAATTAGAGGATAGTTTTTAGATGGTAATTTTGGCATGTGGAAGAGCTCAAATAGAGCTAAAGATCAAAATTTATGGCCTCCAGAAGATCAACCTAATTTTTTATACATCACTTAACCATTAGTGTAAACTAAAGTTTAACAACCACTATTGAATCATAAAATATTTATCACAGATAACTGTACACCATAAACACAAAATGTTCACAACAATTCTAATTCACCTTAACACATCATATAATACATAGTCATATTGAAACGTATAATAGTGTGATATTTTTATAATCTAAAAAAAAAAATCATGATTCATGTAATTAAATGTCAATGTTTAATAACTTCAATGACTCTTTTCACATAATACAAATCACAAATATGTATGTACCTAGACCAAGTTATGTATAATACCAATCACATGAATGTATCAACCTCATAAGAATAAGCTAAATCATATTGTAACTAGAGGTTAAAATAAAAAATCCTTGTGAAATAATCCTCATATTTACATTGTTGAACACCAAAATCCCAAATAATAAATTTTATACTTGTGCACTTAAACTTGTAAGACTTTAGCACTAAATTTCATGTGTTGAATAGACCTAAACATTCAAAATAAACTTACACAAATTAATGAAAGTAAGTAAAATATGATATAAACCATGCACAATATCAAAGGATACAAAATAAATTAAAAATAACTATCAAACATGTAAAAGAGAAAAAAAATAGAATGAAACTTACACATAACACATAACTTGCACAACTCTAAAAACAATTATTCTTGACTATGTGTTTGACTACATATTTTTTTTGGTTTTTCTAGGAGTTAAATTATCTAAAATTATAAATATATACCATTATTATTATTATTATTATTATTATTATTATTATTATTATTATTATTATTATTATTATTATTATTATTATTATTATTATTATTATTATTATTATTATTATTATTATTATATTAATTAATTATTACACCTATAATTCATAACATTTATTGTATCTGACTATATAAAATTAATTGAGATTCTTCATAAATGAGTCACCAACTTGTAGATACACCCATAACAATGGAAACCTTTTTACATCCCATACCTAATAAATTAATCAATTACATATATTCACATAAGTATTTGTAAACTAAATTATCTCTGATTCTTAGTATATTTATCCTTGCTGATGGAATTTTGTGTTCATACACATATTGATGGAAATCACTCCATAGTTAATCTTGAAATATTATAAATGTGTTGATGATTATGAATATATAGAAAAAACACAAATTTTAATAAATTATTATAAAATAATTAATTTTATATGGAAGTGGTAATATGATACATGGATGCACATGATATTAAAATTTCACTAAAAACCCATTCTTTTAAATTTCAAGTATTTAAATAAATTGTAATTTAGTTATTGAGGGACTAAATTGTCAAATTTATTAGCTCGCCTATTACTATGGGCTTATACAATTTAAGGAATAATATATAATAAATCTTAGAAGTATAATATATGTTTGAGTTACATGTCCATTATTTTTAAAGTTATATATCATCAGACTAGACATATGTTAACTTATAACATTAAGTGTTTCTTCTTTGTCATTATAGGAGTTCACATCTGTATTAAACATAATACTTTAGAATGAAATTGATGATATCATTGTAGAAAGATGGCATAACTATCTAATTAAAAATAAGAACTATGTTATCACTTTTCTAAGTGTAATAAATGTAATGGAATGAGATATAATACAAATCAATTAATTTTATTCTACTCTATTTATACTCATACTTTAAAATTTCACTTTAAAAGTATGATTACTAAGTTTAATTCAATATTTCAACTTAAGTGGAAAATTGTTTATTTTTTTCTCAGTTAGAGTTTCTTAACATGTTACATGCCTTTATCATATGCCACCCAATAGTGTGTAGATGGAATAGATTTGTGCTTATAGCAAGTAATTCTATTTTGAAAATATTTTATTCTAATGTATGTCTATGTTTAATTTAATGTTACACTTAATTCATGAATCCAATATGATTACTAAAATTGCGTTGAAACAAAAAAAAAATGGACTATTAAAATTGTGGAAGATTTATATTTTAATGATAAAATTAAAAATTAATAAAATATTAAAAACATATCAAATTTAAACTTCCACATCATTTTGAATAAGTCAAAAAATATATTTGTTTGATTGAAAAATGTAATTAACTTAAGTAAAGTTTTTATTTACCATGTTGACGACCTATCATGAGTATTTTATAACCATAATAAATTAATGACTCATCTATATTTCTATATTTTTATACCTACCATTATGATATATCTTTTATAATTATTGGAGATATATTTTTCATAATATCATTTATACTCTTAATAACCTAATAGTTTGAATTAGTAACACATCTCCTATAAATGTTATTTATAAGACCAATTATGTTCATAAATGTGTATGGATTAACATCCATAAATATATTTTTATATATTATTTTAACATATTTAATTGTATCCATGTTAATTTATGCTATATATACACTTATTTTTTATTATGATTAAAAAGGTTTTTGGAATTAGGGACCTGATCCTGAAAAAGAAATAAACATAATGGCCTAAAAGGCCATATTTAACAGTAGACTATTACTACCAACCCAATCACAAAAAATAAATAAAAAAATTAGTAATAAAAATAAGAAAAGCTTCCCTAAAAAATAAAACACAACCCGAAGTAACATCTATTGCATCTAAGCATCTCTCAATACATTTTCTTTTTGATATCTAAGGGACATATTAAATGGTATTGATCCTTATTTTCCTATTCAGATTTTTTTTGTTGATGACAATCTTCTATTGATCTCCTTCATAATGATTTGGTAATATAAGGATGTAAATTTTTAGTGTATCCACCAAGTTATATATCAACAAAGAATATGTGAAGTGTTCCCATACTATAGGGACTGCATAAACATTTTTATTTTTTATAAAAATATCCTCTACATCTAGTTCCTTATTATTTTTATGTTTGGTCCATACTGTCAATTAGATATTGAATGATATCTTCATTTTATTACACAATATCAGATAAAACATTTTGACAAGGTTCCACATTAATTTGGGCATGATTCAAATATTTTAAAAGGGTTTATAAAATTGAATTAGGATCTTTGCTTTCATACTCTCTAATATTAATAGCTTGAATAGTGACATGTTCAATCATAACATCCTTTCACCAAGCATTGGATTTTTTGAACTTGGAACTTGGAAAATCATTGATTAGATGACTAGTTTGAAAACATTTTCTGCATCTAAAAATAATTCCTTCAAAATATGGGGATTAAAACCAAGATTTCCCTTAACTATAAATTCAATATGAAAAGGTAAATCCTTAAACAAATCTAAATTTACCTAGATATAGTAATAAATAATATGCCCCTTTCTTTTTCAACAACATCTTCCATTCAAATTTTCCAATAATATTTCCTATATCCCTAATGACATTATTTTACCAAAGTGGTTTGGTAGTCAAGGTTTCAGTATGTCATTTCAAATCTAGATTCTATGAATTAAACATAGGAACATTCTCATCCTAACTCCAAAAGGAATCATTAAAAAATGCCTCTTTATCATTAATAGAATCAAAAACTATAATTAAAATTCCTCTTACATAGGGGAAAATATCAATGTTACCTTCAACTAAATCATTACATATACACTTGGGTTAAATCACATAAGTGAGTCCCACATGGTGGCCAAGTCCATCAAAACCTGAAAAAAATGGGGTTCAAACAAACCCATTTCATTCAATGGGGTTTATTTAAATCCCCTTCATTCGAACCTCCATCTGTACTTTTTGAAGTGGGTTCGATCGAAGGGGGTTCAAACAAACCCCCTTCAAATGAAGGGGGTCAAATGTTTACTCTATGTGTTTGAATGATTTAAATAAACTGGCCAATGGAATTATTTATTTGAAAGGGGTTCAAATGAACGGGGTTTGAATGAATGGGGTTAAAAATAACCCTTTCATTCAAACCCCATGTGGTATAAAATCATCACCCAATAAAGTGGAAATCTACTATTGGCCTAAAATTGACACTTCGAATGCCATGTATTAGGATGAAAAAATAAAATAAATCTTGAGAAAATATTCTGTTTTGAGAAAATTGTGAGGAGAAATCAAGTACTTAATAAAACATTTTTTACAAGAAACATACACAATATGTATTTAGGTATTAAAAAAATATTTTTTATTTATTTTATAAATAAATTAATAAATTTAATCTACACTTAAAATGAAAAATTTCATTAGTTTACAACATTTTCACATTTCATACGCTTAAGTAACTATTGTCTATACAAATTGATAAATGTTTAGATTTTCATTTTTTGTTGCCCCCTTTATACCAAAAAGTGTGACACAAGATTATGCTTCAACCCACTTATTGTGTATGAAAATAAGATATATTTGTATTGGTCAAAACATTTTAATATTTTTAATTGATCCTATACAAAAGAATTAAAATATTTAAATTTTGCTCTCAAATTATCTCTTTGATCCAAACTTTACACTGCTTAATATCAAAAGATCTTGATATCCCTTACTTTCCATACTATAATCCATATATTATCTCTTATGTCCTTTGAAAATTGATTGTGTGTGTGTGTGTGTGTGTGTGTGTGTGTGTCTTATATATATATATATATATATATATATATATATATATATATATATATATATATATATATATATATATATATATATATATATATATATAGTGCAAGTTAAATTAAAAATAACCAGACACTTTACTAAATTATTATTTTTTATATTTGATCTAATATATATATATATATATATATATATATATATATATATATATATATATATATATATATATAAAGTTTATTTTAGTGAATATATAATAGAAAATCTAAATTTTAAGTGAAAAAAATTAAAAATTAACAAAAAATTAAAATAAATTTGAATTTTTTTTCAATCATCCTATTTATAAATATGTATGAGAATGAAGACCAGTGACTAAAGATTTATTAGAGCCATGATCAGAAGATATGCAAGAGAATTGAGGAGAATTTACTAAATATTTATTAGAGCCATGTAGTGTATTAAAAAATAAATATTATGATGTAACATCTAAGATTTGGTGTTTTGATTGTTCCCTGACTATGTGGAGGGACATTATTTTAGCAATCTGATGATGCTCAGTGCCACTTGGTGAAAAATTTGTGTTGTAAATGATTGTACTTTTGACTGAACTACAATTCTTTATGAAGATTACCAATATCTAACATATTTCTTACACATAATTATTAGGCATCAATAGTTAACATACCATAATTATCTACCATGTAAATTGAAAAATAGTGATAATCAATTCTAAATATAGCTTTATTCTTTACCAATCCCTAACACACCCATATTCATGCTTTTGTTCTTCATTGCATCTCCAAGAGGCATAATGAGAATGTCGAGAGGAGGATAATAAGCCTATAAAAAATTCCTTTGTGTGTTTTTATCATCAAAAATTTACAACACTTTAAGTTTTCAAAAACCTAATATTTGTGTGGGCTCCACAAGAAGGCCATAATTTTTTTCATAAATTAATAAGGATAATGGAATATAGGTAAAAACATTTTTCATATACATATCATTTTATTTTGATAAATCAAAAATAAAGGATATATAGGAATATCATGTTTATTTATGATATTATTTCACTATATCTTAAGCTTTCATATGGAGGGATTGGCAAATATATTTTTGTAATCACCCACTAAACAAGAGGTCACGGGTTTAAAACCCTGTCAAACTATTATTAAAAAAATCATTTTGACCCTATTTTGTAAAGGAAGTATCTTTTTTTGGAGATACAATGGTATATTATAATAAAATTATTCATTAGTTTTGAATCTCCCATCATATAATTCTTGCATCAAATTGTATTGAAAATGTTGTATAAAGGTACATTATCAGTCAAAATTGATACCTTCCTAATGATAATCTCTATAATGACACTTATTGCTTATGTGTTTGGTACACACACCATCCTTTACAGGTCCCTCAAGATCCTTATTATTGACAAACTATGAGCATCAAACTAGAGGTTATAAGATCCTTTGGAGGCTGGAGGATAATTACCCTCTCTAGTTAGTTATTCACTCAAAGTTTATGTTAAATGCTTGAATGGAAAAGTTTAGGTTGTGTTCTTACTTTCAATTATATTTTTGTCTTTTTATATTTGATGTTCATGACATGAAGTGAATATGGTTATTTATTTTTGTTTCTCTTAATGCATAACTTCTCAACTCTCACCTCATATGGGAGAATATGTAGGCATTAGTTGGACTTCGATCAATCATCGATGATAGTACAAGTTGGAAAGGGATCCTATCACCTTGAATGTTGAGCAAAGGTCATTAGCATTTTTTGGACATCAAGTATACATATTACATGTTTGTCAATTGGATTTATTCCTATGTGGGACCTTATGTGGGTTGATTTAGTTCAACATGTTGATCATATTCTACGATAGTATCGTACGATGATCATCAATAACGAGAAGTTTTTAATCATGTTCCTTAGCCATTGTTTACCATAACATGAAGGGATAAACTTATTTATTGAGAAATATCATTTTTTGGTTAGTACAAGAGCTATAGTGCCCCAATTGCAATTATGACAAAACTCCTATGATGGATTCAAATTCATTGCTCTAGTTCTTTATTTGTTTATACCAATTTGGATCAAGGGGGATTTTTTTGGATTATTTTAAATAATATAAATTTAATTATTTGAATAATTTGTTAGTTTTTACTTATGCTTTGTTTATGATAAATGATTTGGTTCATGGGAATTAGTTTTATCCCATAACCACCCATAAAAGCATATATAGCTTTCACCTCTTTTTTTAATATCTAATCCTGAAATAATACAACTTAATATTTTGTCAAATAATTTTATTTGAAATGTAATTCTATATTATTTATTTAATTTTCCCTAGCCAACAATTACATGGAATCACTTAATTATATAGAATATCAACATATTTATTTATATTTCAAAAATAAATATATATTAGTTTTATAATACTAAGTAAGCATACATCTAAATCAATGAGTTCTTTTGGATAAGCATATATAAGTAAGGCATATAAACATTGTCAAAACCATCCAAGGAATGATCCTAGCCTTAACTAATTGACCCTTTGTGTCAAGTATATAGAGGAATTTTTACTTTAGTGTATGGATATCAAAAACCATCGTCCTCAATAATTAAACTAAAACCTTTTAAATGGAGAAAAAATTTTAAGATATAATTTATTGAAATAGTGTAAATGTTTGTCTCATACATACAACTCACAAAGCTAAAGGAATTAAATTATAAGCTAAATAATTTAATTGTTGGTACTTGATGGTACTATATGTTTCACCTTATACATTTAATACAAGCATGCTTACTGCCAACCACCAAACATGCATTATTATTTCTCAATATGATTTCAATGTGCCTATGTCAATTATAGGCAGTGCAATAAAGTACTTTTTTATATTTAACATTAAGAAGTTAATATTTTCCATTGTCTGAACCAATGGGATGGTTTGGCATATGTTTTTGTTTCCTTCTTTGCTTGGACATGTGTAGGAAGCAAGCAGGTAGTTATGGATGATGGGGATTATAGGCATGTATTTTACATTAGAAGGTGGCACTCTCCCATTGAGGTTTGTGGTATACAATGCATTTGATTTTTATATACGTAATTTCATAACATGTTGTTTGACACTTATTTGTTTTCCATCTCTGATCTATTATGGGAGAGAATAAGGTTTTAAAGGAGTGCAGGAAGAGTAGAGAAAGACTATCCTATTTGATGTTACAAAGAGGGGCCATTTTAGGGTTTCCTACTTTTCAAATTAGATAGATGAAATTAGTTAGTAGTGTTTTTTTTTTTTTAACTTTGTGACATTTAGGTATGGTTTTAAAGGTTTTCTAACAAATTCTAGGTCCCTGTAGCCATCAAACTACCCTACTTTCTATATATCACTAAACACTTAGCCGCCACCATCATAACCTACCACTACTCAGAACTTGACTTCACCAATGCCAAATTTATATAATTTTTAGTACCATCAAACTATTTATTGTTCTTACGACCACTAATAGTAGGCATTTAGGAAGAAATAGTTAAACCCCTTATCTCCCTATCTCTAGTCTATATTATTTTTATGATTTCTATAGATATTTCATCATGGGTATCATCCAATCATCTTCTCTAAAAATTCACATGGCTGATGAGTTAAAAGTATCTAAAATTTCTAATGCTCAAAAACCATGGGTTAGCTAGGCACCGCTAGTTTTGACTTGGTAGAATGGAGTGGGCAAACTTTACAAATCACTACCTATATGTACAATGTCTAAAAGATAATAATATCATGATATACATTAAGTTATGAACATTACAAGCTCCCTAAATCCCATAGTCCCAATCTCCCCATTGTTTCCTATAATGAATCTTTATGACTATATGTGTTATGCTTACAACTACATGTCTCTGTTCTTGGATTTTAAAATTAGACTTTTTTAATTAGTGGTTCAAACTTAATTTTATCTCTAATAAAATGGATAGCCTCTTTCTTATGCACAAAAACACTCCTTTTCATTACTGCACCTAACATCTAACCATGATCTTCCCAACTATCATTGCCTCGTTTTGTATTTGTTTTATTATAATCTAATTTATTTTTATTTTTATTTTTATTTTTGTTTAATTTTAATTTTTGTTTAATTTTTAGATTTCCTTTTTTAATTATATAAAGGACCAAAGCTTCGTAAAATTTTACTATTATCAATAACTATGTTGTGGGGTTAAAAAGTAACATTGTGCACAAAGCGAGGGGTTAAAAAGTGACATTATCAAGGAAAGTGTGTGGAAAAAAGTAAGTGAGGATATTTTTCAATCCTTGCTCTAGCTATGAACCTTTTAATACTCTTAATAATTTCCTCCCACTTTTTTTTATTATTTTCCTTTAGAATTTTATGAGTGAAAATATAAAAGTGTTGCAAATTTCTTGAGTAGGCTGACCTCCACTTTCTTCTTCTTATTTTGTAATTTGTCTAGATATTTCTTGGTGATGCAAATTCCCTGAGTAGGATAATCTACATGTATAAGGCATTCTCTTTAAAAACATAGTTCATGTTGGTCTCATTGTACGTGTATTCTAAGTGATGGCTATGATAATTTCAAATTTTAAAGATTCAGCCATGTAAGACTGTGTATCTAGTAATATTTTTGTTCCTCAAATAGTCTCCTATACTAGATATATGCATTATTTAATTTTATATTAATATTTTTTATTTTTGAAAATATACAATAAGTTCTATAAAGGTATAGAAAATATTTGAACTCTTTAATACTTAGAGTTATTTGATATTTTGTCACAAATTTTTTTATTTTCAAAAAATTATAATTGTAATTACAAGCAGGTAATAATCTATTTGACATTGCTTATAATTTGAATTCATTCCATGATCATTACATTTGGAGATGAATATCTTATTCCCTACCTTTCTTTGCTCTTTTTATCATAGAACAATTTAGTAACTCACTTTATTTTTTTATATTTTATTAGGGATGTTACAATCCTTTCAGCTTTCAAACCATACTTGGTAGATCACTTAGACATGACGTGAGACTAAAATTTCTTAGCTACCTCTCATAGCACTATGGAATTCACCTTATTGGTTATACTCACATGAAATTTAGGTTCCAATTATGTTATATAAATATTATAAGCATTGGGTTTGATTTTATTTAAGGCACCATGGGATTGTCCCATGTATTGGTAGATGCAGTAATTTATTTTATTATTCACATTGATGTTTGTTATTGAAATAGTGAGCAGGTTATTTTTGATATTTTGTCCGACTTCCTTGAATATATCATCTTCATCTCTTGTTAATACATTTTTATTTACAATGGGAGAATGCATGATCCATGACATGCTAATTAATATTTTTATTGAAGTTATACCATTGGTGTAGACACATATCCAAGGCTTCAATATATTTATTTAAGACAAGTCTCTTTTGCATCAGAGCAACTCTCCACTCTCCAATATCATAATAGCCAAGTCTGGAATAGAGCCATATCACAATGATCAGATTTCTTGTGGTAAGAATTATTCAATCGAGATCAATTCCTTATTAAACTTTTCTTAAAGGTTATTAGTGTTATCTATCGTGACTTGTAAAATTCCTCAAGCTTCATAGGACTACATGAACACTTAAAAAACATGTTCATCGTAGATTACTTCAAAAAATTATTATAAATTCTTTCCATTGGTTATAAACATTTACGCTTCTATTGTTGACTCAATTTATTTCTAAAACTATTGTAATGGATGTAATAAAGCTTTGAGAATGGTGTTGATAACTATTTGAATTGCTTTAAAAAAAAATTAAGGTTTTATTCTTAGCTTTAATTGTTTCATTTTATATTATACTGTTCCCACTAGATTTAGTTTGTATCTACAATTTATTTGAGTAGTTTGGTTCCTCTCTACCGCAGATCAGCAACATATAAGATACTTTTCAATCCATCATAATCTCTTGGTTCTATTTTTGCTCTCAACTTATCTATTTTTGAATAAAAAGAGATATTAGTGAAGGTTTCCCTATGTTTAAGATGCTTATTTTAAAGTAGTGGCTTCAACACTATCAATGGTGGTTGTCTTCTCTATTTAGAAATTGAAATTTCTTTAATATATTTTCATCATCGACCAATAGCTTTACATGAGTTTGTGTATCTTGTCCTTGATCAATTTTCTAATTTTTAAAGTCTTCTTGGGTTGATATTTCTTGTGACTTATTTTTTTCCATTTGTTCTCAAATAGGATATCTAAAATTCTTAACCAATTCAACTTTTTTGTTTGGAGACTGCAGTGGTGTTAAAGTCACATTCACCTACATTTTCCTCTTGGGTTCCTTATGTATTTCACTACATACTTTAGCTAGTCTGAAGGGGATATTGGTCCTAGACCATTAAGGATAAGTTTGTGGGAAGTCTTCCTATTTACTGGTGGTAGTTAGGCAATCAATCTCTATACATGTTGTGAATTTTTGTCATAAATTGATTAGTGCACCTATCCCTAAAACTGAAGACTAGACTATGGAAATAAATTTAAAATATTTCCACAAGTCATGAAGGGATACATTCAACTTGTTATGAGGTTATTTTTATCCTTGATGATCTGCCCTACTTATCATTTGGCTAGAGGTTCAACATAGTTTTCACCCCCATGATATGTAAAATGCCAAGGATCAATTTGTAGTAATTCTAAGCTTGTCTTTATTTAGGTTGGATGGAGTTTTCAAAAACTACAATATGATCACCATCCCCACTCAATTGACTAATTTATTAAAATATCCTCATTGGACCCACTCAATGGTAAATTAATATTTCTTTTCCTCTATGTTATTTATGTTATAATTCAATTCATGTTTATAAGTAATAAGCCTAAATTTTTTTGCTATGAGGGTTATACTTATCCTTCATAGTCATTCTTGTCCCCTCTTGACATTACCATTTCCTATGATGAAACAAAGGATTTCAATTCCACTCACATACAAATGCATTTCCCAACTCAAATCGCATTTACAAATATTTGTTTCTAGTACATAGATTTGTATCTTTTAAGGTGGTTGAAGATGAAATAGCAAGTCATTCATAGGGTGTAGTTAATGAACCCATGTTTCCTTGAGGTAGTTATTGAACCTCATGTGTGCCTTCCATAAACTATCAAATTTTACATATATGTCTATAATGGAAGTCACTGGTACATCAAACAAGGATCAACTTAAATTTTTTAAAGAGATCTACCATCCCCAAATGTTAACAGTAGGGATTATAATAATAAGTACAATGTTGGGCACATGTCATCATTCATCCTTATTATTAAAACATTCGTCATCTTTTCTCTTGATTAATATACGATCAATTAGGATTTTGATAAAAGGGATAGTAATGCTTACCCATCAGGATCACTTGATAAATGGAAATTACTAAAGGAAAATGACCTTAAACTAAATTTTAGTGGGGTCTCACTAGGTAGCATAAACACTGTATGAATTAAAGACATTATTTATATCTAGTTATAACCTTGGTAAGATAACTTTTTTTTGTGCTTCAAATTTACCAATAACTATTGACACTAGAATAGAACCATAGCCCTACCAAGATTATTTCAAATTTTTATGGTGGTTATATCTACTATAAAACATGAACAAAAGAACACTTATAGGATGACACCTTAAAGCATTTATGTAAATAAGCTTTAAGTTTAGTTAAAATCTTCCTTAATATTTTAGGGATTGTGAGTGTGATGCCTCAAAAAAATGTGTTTTATATTTTAGTCAATGCCCTTTCCCTTGTTAACTACTTTATCAATGTGATTAGTATCCTTCACTAAACATTCGGGTTTCAAGAAGAGTTTCATGAGGGATTAAGGAAAGTGGAAAGACCCCATTATCTTGGAAGGGATTTCAAAATGTAGCAAAGCTGATCACCATATGTGGCTGATGTGATAGGGAAGGATAGTTTTAATCCCCTTACTAATTTCCTCATGCTTGACTCAGAGGACACCAGCATGTGTTTGTATTAGGGGACTTGTCCTCAACATTGATATATATCATTATTATAATTATGATCATGTATATTAGTGAAAACTTTATTTAAGAAGGGATTAAAAACCTACATATGTACATTATACCCCCTTTCTGGTATAGTTTTAAGATAATTAAAGGTAAATAACATAAACTATCCTTAGCTAATATGGATTGTTGAAGTTTCTTATCCATTGATACACAATCAATATTTTCTACACTTTCAATTGTATATTTATTTATTTCTAAGAAAGGGAGGCACATATGCAAAAAAATAACCATCATAGGTCAATTATGCATAATGAAACTACCCAAATATCATGGGAATGCATTCACGTTTTCAATTTTTGTCTATGTAAAATATATGTTTTCCTAAGCTTGCCTCGCAAAAAATTTGTAAACTCAATATCTAGGCATAAAATACACATTTATATTTATTCATTTTAGCCATGCTCCATAGAATATATTGTCATTTATACTGTCAAAATAAACAAAATGAATAGCAAAACCAAGTAAATAAAAATAAAACACACATGTGATATAACCCTCAAATAGTATGTTTATTTATGTTTTTTTTTTTTAATTTGATAATTGGATTTCGATGGAAAAGAGTTTCATCGATACTCTCCCTTACATGGTTATTGAATGTTGCACCCATAAGCTGTGATGTCAAATTTTGGTAAATATTTGGCCAATGTTGTGGTTGGTGCATGTTAACACCAAGAAATGTTGATGATTGGTAGAAGTTGTTAGCCTATGCCAGTATGTTATAGTTAAAAAGGAAACTAATGCTAATTAATTTTAACTACTCCAAGCATGAAAGAATTTTTTTGTGTCTTTAGCATAAATTACAATGTAGATTATTCTCTATTAGGTGCATGTGGTATTTCAGTTTTTTTATAAAAAAAAAAAATATGTAAAATCATTTAAATAAAAGTAATGTATATAGGGTTATTCTTGCAATTTTTATGGCTCTATCATATGTATAAATTTATGGCTTCATTGTTTAAGTAGAAATAGACATTACAATAGCTTATATGTTAATGCATATGACATTATCTTACTATAATAATTATGAGTTTGACAAATTTTATTTTTATTTTTATACATTATATTGCATTTGGAAAATTTAATTTGGCTTTTTTATGTAACATGTTACAACACATAACTACTTGAATTCTTCTTTGCATTGCACTAGGGACTCTCTCTTTTGTTTTGAAGATATTATAGAAGATACAACCAATTGTATTTTTATTCTTTCAATAAACTTTGGGAAAGAAAATTTGAAAATTGAATAGTAAAACATGTGTCTCATTTGTGGATATGATGAAAAGATAAAGGAACAAGAAAGGAATAAAAAAACCTATAGTTTTAGTAGATGTGGATACATATGAATATTAACCATAGACATTGATGCCACACATTGATGATGTTGTCAGAATCAATCATCCTTTTTGAGTTACCTCATTCAAATATAATGTAGGTGATTTTATGTTTGACACAATTCAAGTGTTATGGAATTTTTGTTACATGTATAATGAATTAAAAATAGAATGCTAAATTTATTTTTATCATGTTTACATAACTATGATCCAAGATCACAATGGTTGTATGAATATGAATTTTATTATGACATGTTATATGACTTTTATGACATACATGACAAGAGTGCATACCTAGAGAGGATGATAATTTCAAAAAATATCATAAAAATCTCAAGTCTATCTAGACTATGGAGTGATACATTCTGCATTAAGTAGCTTTCATAGTGGCTAAACATATCAATTTGCCTATGGTATATAACACAGAAGTGATAATACTTACATTTTAATAGAGAATCATTGACTCTAACATATTTCATCTTTATTCATGATAGGAATCCAACTTCTGGTCACTATGAACCATTACTAATAAGAAGAGTGCAAGTATCCACTCCTCAAATTATAGATAACATATTATCAACTATGTGTTTAAAACATTTAGACAAATGGAATGTAATTGAAAATGAAATACAAATGTATCAATTGCATAAAATAATCCCATTATTTGACAATTGCAAGGAAAGCATGTTCAATGCAATAAGCTACTTGACAAAAGGTGATTTTGATGTGCTATCATTATGACGTTATATCTCTCAGTCATTTTCAAATGCAATTTTCGTGATAGACAAATATGCAATGGAATTCTTGGGAACATGCAAATAAAAATTCATAGAACCTAATAGTAAAACTATTGTCAATTGGAAATCATATATCATTATATTGGGAATGCCATATGAACAAGCTTAAATAGAAGCTAGAAATTTATGTTTATTGTCTTTCAAACATACTACAAGTGATCTATAAATGGTCAGCAATAACTGGAAAGATGCTAAACATATATAGTAATTTCTCAAACTCAAATCACACATATAATGTCATTGAATTTGAAATAGAAACAAGTCATATTCACTATGAGCCATCATAGGAAACCCAAGAAAAAACAAGTGGATATTATCAATCTAACATATCTATCCGTTCATTGAAAAAATGCATTCAAAAAATGGAATTGTAATGGACAAACTCAATCCCATATGTATTTAATAAAATACAAATGCATTTTTCAAATCAAGACAAAATCTGAATAATAATAAATCAACTCAATAGATAAAAATTGGAATTACAAAGCCAATGATAGAGTGGATGTCATTCATTTTCAAAATAGAAACTCACAAAGTTATACATGTAATTAGAACAAATCTACAAGCAATTAATGACACACCTACTTATCCATGTTTTCTATGTTAATGCTTACACTTTCATAAAGATGTAATTGATGTTGACAATGTGATTACTAATATTTTCTATTTGATTACTACTAAGTCAAAATTTGATAGAAAATAATTGGAAAGAAAAATATGTAAGCAATGAAATTTGGCTCTTAAAATTTGTAAAATTCCCACATTTACCTCACCTTTTTAAATATAAATAAATCAACCAATACAATAAATTTAGACATTAAGTTATTTAAAAGAAAGACTACTCTCCATGTGTATGGCCTTCGTACATAAAGGAAACTATAAAATAAATGATCATAAATAGGAATTCTTGGAAAAATTCTAAATGTTCTCATTTATTTTGATCATATTTAAAATGCATTACCCATGAAAATCAAAAACAAAAATTGGACAATTGTAATTATATTAAAGCAAAAATTAGAATATGATAATGTATATTTGAGGAGAAACAATAGGCCTACATATGTGATGAATAGATTAGCTGAGCTTTGTGAAATTCCTTTATATATGTAAGAGGAAGTCACTATCGATAAGGAATGGCTACATACCTCTAAGGAAAAATTGACCAAAGAGAAAAACAAATTCAAAATGTTGAAGATATTGACCATGATTCGATTGAAATTGAATTAGAACGAATTACATAATTAGTTATTCATGGATTCAATAGTTCACATTCAATAAAATATTTTGAAGAAATCATTATTTAAATAACACCATCTGAAGGCTTTGAGCCATTGGTTATTTTATAATATAAGTACTCAGAAGAAATGATCTTTCCAAATTTATATTTTGTTTGTGCAAGAACAAATGATGTTACATAAACTTTTTATTATCAGAAAATAACAAAGTGGAAATTATTACAACCAGACAATGACATTGCAACACACATCACAAATCTATTATTTAAATCAATTAGAATTATCATACAACAAGTTTCCAATTCTGCATGGATATGTATAATAAAAGTTGAAATGAAAGCACAAACGTTATATGGAAGAGACCTTAAGAAAAATTCAAATTTAGAAAATATATTTAAATCTCCAATAGGTTTATGATACTTAAGAAACATTTAGATAGCACCCATTTATTTATAAAAAAATGAAAACAACATCTTTAAAATGATAAGGCAATTAGGATCACCAACATTTTTTATTACGCTAACGAGTGCAAATCATGTTTGGATTCACCTTTGTAATGTGCTAGGTAGTATGACTAGGTGAAAGAAATATCATCACAATGTGAATATTTGCTCAGATGATATTGATTTGATGATAAGAAAGAATCCATTAATTTTCATCTATTATTTCAATCATAAAATAAATGCGTTTAAGAATATGATGTTATAAAATAATCAATTATTTGGTGACATTGTCGATTATTTTTTTTAATGGAATTTCAAAATAGAGGAAATTAACATGTTCACTTTGTGCTTTTGATAGAGAATGTGCAGATCTATGGCCATGCTCAAATGCTAAAATTAAATTATTTATAACAAAATGCATATATTGTGATTCATCATTGCTAGATGAAACATTAATGCAAATTCAAACCCATCATCATACAAAATCATGTAAGAGGTATAATAAGTTGTACTAAAGAATCAACTTCCCAGTACCTCCTATGGATGAAACCTTTAGAAAATACAGTAATAGGAAATTGTAAATGTCACTAAAACATTTTTGAAATAGCTAGAAAACAAAAATTATGACATAAATACAACATTTGACATGTTATTAAAAATTGAAAAGTTAACTAAGGAAAGTTATGTGGATCTATTGTGATAAGTTACTACAAATCCTGTAAGTATTTTGAAAAGACACCCACTAGCCATTTGGACCATTGCCTTCATAATAGGTGTTCCCCAATGTTGGTATACAAATATAGATATGAAATTTATTCTTGATGCATATTATATTACAATATACTATACATCTTATATGACTAAGTTAGATCGCAAACTAATGGATTTTTTGAAAGTCCAGGAAGAGCTATCAAAAAAATTGAGACTAATTTTCAATTTATATGAAAAATTGGTAACAGTCTCCTTAACTATCAACAAAGGTCCATCCTATAAGCAGTGCACATTGTGTTGTCAATACCATTGTATTATGGCTCTAGGAAAACTATTTTTATAAACACATCAAAATTGGCAAATAGAACATTTGTTTTGAAAAGTCCTAAATTTTTATAATAGGTACATGTTGATTCCAAAAATGTAATGTGTGCTTCAGTCATAGATAAATACAATAGAATACCAAAATCATTACAACATGTTTTCTTAATAGAATATGCAGCCTGTTATGTAAGAACAAGTAGAAATATGAAGAGATATCAAAAACCACATATCATACGGTATGTCAGGTACAAAAAAAACATTAACCCTAAGAACTACTATAGAGAGAAAATGATGTTGTTCATACCATATCAAAAACTATAAGAAACATTGGAAAAATATTCCAAGACATAGCTTGCAGCTTACCTTGGACACTTGGAAACCATACGAGATACAGAGGCCAGATTCATAATGCAATTCAAAATAAAAATGGGGTGACATTGACCATGATGATATGCATATTTGTAAATAAAAAATGATGGTATTTGAAATTATAAATAATAATGAATGTGATCAACATTTTTATAGAAATGACAAATATGATATCAGGGATGATATGAAACAAATCACAAAACAACACCCAATAGAAACCCATCCACCAAGCAAATTCAAAATATCTAGGCAACCATTTATAATAATCAAAGATGATTATTTAGATTCGTAAAATCATTTGAACTCTTAAAAAAAAATTGTTAAATATGTTACAATAATAAATTAAATTCACCTATTTCTAATTCACCTATTTCTAATGGGGGGAGCTAGAATAGGAAAGACATATGAAAAAAATAATTTACCAAGAACTATGTCATTTATACAATATAAAACTTAGTATCGACCCTCTAAAAGTCAAATGTATTATCATTGCATATATTGGCAAAATTGCCTACAATGCAAATGGTGCAATTGCTCACTTAGTTTTCCAATTGCCGTAAACAATGTCAAAAATGCTTCCACTATATTGTAATACTCTAGATAGTATGAGTAATAAATATGGGCAGCTTCATGTAACACTTATTGATGAGGTATCATTAATAGGTAGTTGAATTATTTTTAACATTTACAAAAGGTTACATGAAATCATGCACACAATGACAAAGCCATTCAA
Source organism: Torreya grandis (assembly GCA_037957365.1). Classification (NCBI taxonomy): domain Eukaryota; kingdom Viridiplantae; phylum Streptophyta; class Pinopsida; order Cupressales; family Taxaceae; genus Torreya; species Torreya grandis. Next base: position 148,909 of record JARHVA010006766.1, read on the forward strand.
AAACTTCGATGTCATTTTTTATGGTATTTTCTACCAGACACAACCTATTCTCTATAATTATATATTCAAAGGACCTAAAAATTCAAATTGAGACAATACCATACACATTTTAGATTTAAAATGTAAAATTATTTCATCTACAACAAGTAATGACGCAACTAGATATTCAATTTGCATTGATTCTAAATCGTATAAGAATGAATAATGCAATAGTAACATACATTGAATACTTAAATCAACACTACCATAGATGTCCTTTGCTTGACCCAACATTTCCATACCTATTTCACAAAAACAAAGATTTTAAAATTCATAATAATAAAATGTTGAATTTTTTGAAAGGAGAAACATATACACTAATTATGGTTAACCACATAGAAATTGATGAAATCAAAAAGGACTATACACCTAGTAATAAAACAATTTTGTTGAAGAAAATAACTCTAAAAAGAAACATCCTAGTCATGATAACTATAGGAAATTACAATACATAAGATGGCTTGGTGAATGGCACCGATGAAATTTTTCAATATTACACAAGCATATCACCTGAAATTGTATAGATACAGTTCCATGATGCAAATAACAATGGAAAATAATGGATTCCTTATAAAGTAAATAAATAAACAAATCATGGATTCATATAAGAAGAATTTGAAAAGAACAAATAGTAAAAATAAACTAATAATGCAAGAGCAATTCCCTATACAAGTAGCATGTGTGAGAATAATTCATAGGTCACAAGGGCTAGTAATGAGTTCTTTGGCTTTTGACCCTTATGGAATAAACAATCATGTACTTATTTATACATATTGTCTAGAGTAAAAACCATTGAAACATTGTACATTATTGAAAGACTAACTAAGAAAAATTTCATAGTCTTGGATGAAGTCCAAAGTGAAATGCAAAGGCTTGTAAATAGTGCACAATGGAATTTTATATATGATCTTACCACAAAAACTTTTAATTGTTTAAAAATATGCTCTTTGAACACTAGGATCTTATAATTATACTTAGAAAATATACTACAAGACCACCAACTCAAGAAATCAATTGTGTTATGCCTATAAGAAACTCAAATGGTGACAAGCCCAAAGATGAATTTGCTCATTGAAAATTTCAATTGTTTTAACGCAATGAATACTCATGGTCTATTACATGCTATAGGAAATTGATTTCAATACAAATCATTAAAACATTTGCAACAAAGAACATAAAAATAATTACCACTGACTTATTTTTTGAACATATTTCTCTATGAATATCAAATGTTTATTTGGTGCCAAGAGCCCCTCTAGTAGACCTTTTAACTTTTATACATAAAATCACATCAAGTATAGAAAAAAACATGAAAATCATCATAGTAGGTGATTTCAACATTGACATGGCAAAAAACAAAAGCACCCAACAATAATTACATCTCTTTATGACAAAAAAACAATTTGCTTTTACTACCAAGTCCATCAACAATAGATGTAGGTAGAAAAATACACTACATGTGGACAAATATCAAAAAATAAAAAAACACAATAGAAATTGTCTCATATATATTAAACTGACCACAATGTAATTTCAATTACATTGAACATAAACAGTTTACATACAAAAAAATCATATTTACATTAGTAATGTGTAATTCAAAAATATTTTATTTACATTTTGATTATATTAAGTTAAAACACATGGCATCAAAATCAGAACAACAAACTGAAGTTGAATATCCAAAACTTGACACAAGCATAGCAAGGAAAAGGTAAGCATCTAGAAATTAATTACTGTAATCCTATTTTTCAAATGCATAAAAATTCCAAGTATTTACAATATTCCTTAAAATTTGGCTAATAGGACATCAAATACCTAAGGAACATGTGTAGATAAGCAAATAAAAAGGTATGAATTTATGTTTGTAATCAATATTTTTATTTCAGCCAATAATATCAATGTTCTAACAATTCAAGTAACACTAACTTTTAGTTTTTCTTCTTTGAATTTGTGTTTTCAGCAACTAGTCTGCATACAATGTGTTCTTTCCCTTGAAAACCTCCTACACCTCTTACCTATGATCTTTTTCATTTGCATGCATGGTTTCAAGATGATCCTTCCTTGTTTTCTAGCATATCCATTCATATATACTATGCATTCCCAATTTTGTCTATCTGCTATATTTATTAAGATAATCCAATTCATAGGCTACATAATGATTGATAAACATGGAAAGGATAATATAAACATCAATTAATTTCTATATACTGTGGTTTACATCAATGTCAAATGATGTCAAATAAAATTCTTCAACCTTCACTGAGTGTAATTATTTTACCCCTACTTCTAACACTTGAATTCATCTCTCTAGAGGTTGCAACATTTTTTTATCTATATCAGTTATTTTTTATTCAATAGCCCTATTCCTATTTACACTTTATACTAGATTTGTATACTTTTTTGTCATTTTGCTTTCCCCTCTATTCATGAATTTTTATTTCATTGTTTGATTCTCAACCTATTGGCATTTTTGTCTATTATGCAATTAGCCCTGAGTATTCCATAAAAAACTCAATCACAAACTAAATTCTCTACCATTTTTTCTTGAATTTGAGTTTTTCAAATTTCTCTGGTTATTTTATTGCTCTTTGTATGTTCCACATCACCAAATTTTTAAATAAGAGAAATACTAATTCATATAATCAATGCTAATATTGATGGAAACATGTCCCCTAATCACTTCATCTTCCAAAGCCAAAGAGAAGTATAGAGGGATATACATAGAATTGATATAATCAAGCACAAATTCACTGACCATTATAAGCAAATTTTGGGTTACATTAAACCTCATGGTCACAGGCCATAGACATTTACATTCATTCACAAGGATAACTCCTTATAACCTATCTTTTCTAGATGATATAATGTGTTGTCAATTTGTAACATAAATTCTAGTTGTATGGGGATGGGTTGTAAGACATTAATATTATTTATCATTTAGTGGTTTCCTATAATATTCCATGGTTATAATATTAAATACATTTCAAAATGATAAAATATCATATAGCTAATCCACTCTTGATGTTACATTCTACCCATTCTCCCTGTTTAGCCTTGAAGGCTTTGATTTACTTATGACTTTGTATGAACATATTGGATCAGATATTTATCAGAGGATAATTTATCACTTTTTGAAATTGAAAGTAGTTTTCTATTTTCATTTCTCACTAAACATAAATTATTCTGTGACTACACATAATTATGTTCTTAACTTTTACATAATCCAGGCCCAAACAAGAAGACAACAAGCCTCTCACAATATATGACATAAATAGTTACAAAAGTGGACATGTTTTTGAAGGATATATTCTTGTCATGTATAAAATAGTGCTCAATAGGCAAAAGGCAAAAGAACTACTATGAATACATATGACAAACAACAAAGGTGAAATGATAATAACACTAAATGTAGGAGACACATGGATAAATAAGCACGAATAAATCATTTCACTAGAAAAATTAATATCTTTCAAGGACATCTCTATTCCTCCCAAAAGTGATTACGATAGAGGTGTTTCAAATTTCATATTACTTGTAAATAGTAACATGG
>JARHVA010006766.1:157500-282500 GCA_037957365.1 Torreya grandis
AAGAATACAAAGCATAGATATAACTTTGGAACCATCATTGACTACTAAGTAAATGTAATGAATCATGCATGTGTTAATCAATGTTTGTAATGTGTGTCCAATCTCTTTGAATATATAGATGGATGGGTTATTGAGGATACCATAGTTGATACCAACATTTAAGTAAATGTATTTACCAAGGATGGGTGGAGGAAGATGGCTAACCTAACTTTGTAGCTATTAGAAATTTATAGTGTTCACATTATTCATAGCTAATAGTTAAACATATATATTGTTAGCTTAACAATATATTATGTATATAGCTTAGGTGGTTATGCCTATATTCTATGTTAACTAAGTTGTTAATATAATTCACATAGAGTCTTAGCTTGAGATAAATATAAATATTTAGTGGTTAAGTAAATCTCCTTATTTATAGGTCAAAGTTTCATATATATTTGAGTAATGCTTCATGTAACTGAATAATATATTATATTGAGTTACTAAGTTATCTTCCTCTGTGTTATCAAATTAAGCTTTATCATATTAATTTAAGCTCATATAAACTCTTAAAATACCTTTCAATGGTATCAAAGAAGAATGATATCTTGAGAGGTTGTAGGGGAGAAACCTAGTGTAATTCATGGCTTCCCATGTAGATGAGATTTTGTAATCACCAAGTGTTTAATATCAGGTATCAGTTTAGCATATATTTAGGGGGTTCATTCCTATAAATGATGTTTTGGTGATTTGTGAAATTTAATAGTGTAGGTTTATGTTTTTTTTTTTGCATTGAAAATTTTCTCTTTCTCATCCCATCCTCTCATCTAGTTTGTAGAACTGATTAGCACCGTACATCTATAATTATAATTATAAATTGTCCAATTGTGCCAAAGATAATAAATATGTGGATTTTGAACCAAAACAATCCACGTTTTTATTTTCATGTTTCATATAGGTGACTCAACCATGTCAGGTAGTGGATAAGTGTTACATCCACCTAGTGATCACTACTTTGCCAATCATATTCTCATCCATGTAGTCTTATTTTATGCCATTCTTTACTAGCATAGGCATATTCTCTTAGATATCTACAACCATTTTTTTTTGGCATCGATATATGGGAGTGATTTGATCTAGCCATGTTCTATTTGACAATGTATTATTTATTTAATAATGATTTTCATGCCTCTATCTGGGAGTTTGTCATTTCTACAACTGTCATTTGACTACACCAACCACCATCAAAACTAATGTTTAAATTTCTTAGTTTACTAATCTTTCCAAAAAAATTGGTTAAGTCAGCCCAACACATGGAGAAATACTATAACAACCTTCATTCAAAAGAATCATGTTCCTTTTCATTTTGTTAGAGTATTTATAACTGAGCATTCAAAAGTCTGTGTATGGTTGTACACCTTAATAATAGTCTATGTTCTACATTCTCCATCATGCCAAGTCATCTACATGTCAATGTCATTTATTTAGATGATTTTTTTAGGTATTTAGGAATTGAGTTACTGATATGTTTGATCTAATGAGTCTCTTTTTATTTAAGGAGCTTTACGTTTGAATTGAAATTTTAGAATTTTGTACTAATAGTTGAAGTAGTGATTTTTTAGTTGTCATATGTTTATAAGTCTATATATTTTTTAGTTGTCATATGTTTATAAGTCTATATAGTCATTATAAAATTAATTTATATAGTCGTTATTTAGTCATTGGATTTTATAAAAGTCATTATCGTCCAAATCAATCATGTCATTTTTTTTTGTTAAGAGTCAATTTTATGTCAATATTAAAAATAGAAAAGTGTTTTGAGTCTAATATGCATTTTTCAAAGTCACAATCAATAGTCAATAAAAACATTATATGTTGTTAGTACAAATAATAATCTCATTATCAAAAAGTGTCAAATTTTCTTCAAAAGAAAATTGCCTTACAAATGCATTTTCAGTAGAAAGTGACATCCATTTTGTAAAAGTTATGTCAAAAGAGGGGGGAGAAATTATCTTCCCTAATTTAGATATTTGATCTACCTATTAGAGGATGGAGGAAACAGATGCTGGAGGTCTTTTAGTGACCTCTTGTCATGTCACCAATGATGGGACCACACATGCTTTGGTAGAACATTTTATTTCAGTTGTGTGTTTGATTTTAGTTGTATGTCAATAAGAATAGATGATATATTCCTATTCACATTTGTAACAAGTGAGATGAAAATTTATTTATATTTTATCTGAATGTGTGATAGTGAAGAGAACTGATAAAAGTGTTGTACATCATGAATATGGTTGGTGGTAAGCCACTTGCAAAACCATCCTTTTGTGGTTTTTGGTAAACCACTTGAAAACCATCCTTTTTTGGTTGTTGGTAAGTCATATGCGAAACCATAATCAAGGTTTATAATTTACTAATAAAATCACCAAATCATGAGCATAGGTGTAGATACGAGATTGATGTTTTTCATGTGTTGACATTAAAGGGGTGTATTCTAGGAATTAATAATGTTCACAAAGGGGTGAATGTTAAAAATTTATAGTTTTCACATTATTGATAGTTAATAGTTAAATGTATATATTGTTAGCTTAATAATATATTACATATATAGCTTAGTAGGTTATGCCTATATCCTATGTTACGTGAGTTGTTAATATAACTCATGTAGAGTCTTAGCTTGAGATAAATATGGAGATTTAGAGGTTAAGTAAATCTCCTTATTTATATGTTAGAGTTTCCTATATATTTGGGTATTATTCCATATAGATGAATAATATATTATATTAAGTGATTAAATTAATTTCCTCTATGTTATCAGATTAAGCTCTATTGTATGAATTGAAGCTCGTATAAACTCTCCAAATACCTTTTAGTACCCTTCACCTCATATGCTATCTATGGCCAATAAGACTCATGTTTTTCCTATTGGAGTACTTAAAGATGCCATTGTGGATATCATCAGTGTCACTTTCAAAGCCAACTTTAAAGTCATAGATTTGGCTAAAACTGATGACTTCTTAGCTTTATTGCATCACCCATGGTTTTACATGAATAATGTTGCTTTAAGCTTCAAGAAGCACTATATAAGATTTGAGAATGATGAGTAGTGTATTTTCATCCCCTTGAACCATGATTAAGAACCTCCATATGTTCAACCAGTAAATGGTGACAAGGATATTAACCACATCTATAATATCATAGCTCAAGATACTCAATGTTTTGATTCCACCCCAGATGGCATCTTACATTGAGTAGATGCACAATCTATATATAACACCACAAATAACATCTATGACTATTGGGCCCATAGTTAATATGACCTTCCTAGAAAGATCTATGGTGTTATAGGTAGTCGAGAAGATACTTTGAAAAATTAACATAAATGCCATAAGTTTGTTCATCTCTTTCATGGGAGAATTATGGATACACCACCAGTGAGGTTAGATGAAGCTCTAAGATTCCATGGTCAGATGGAAGTTTGTGAATTTGTGTAGAAGTTAGAATCCTTCTATGACTCTGACATTGATTGGGTACAATCAATTATCCATATATTTGATGGCACAATTTCTATGTGGTAGATAACTCATCATTTGAACTTAATGAATTAGGATTGAGTACGTTTTACTCTACACCATTGCTTTCACCATGATAACCGCAATCATGGCACAATAACTTATAATGACATCAAAGATCCTAAACCTCATCTTAAAGTCTATGAGACTATGTGGAAAGTGTATGATTTTTTTTATCAATTACCTTTGGGTTCACTTATTCTATGGCACTTTATGAACTTGGGATAGAGTGTGGTATGTCCATGAATAGCACCATACAACAACGTATTTTTGGCATTTTATTAAGAGTAATATGACTATGGTGTTGTCTTATTTATCACCACATATGGATTTACACCACACATTTCAAGCCATGCATCAAGCTATGGTCGATGACCCGACCCTAGTTAAAGATAACATTAGATGCATACATGGCACGTAGGAGGATAACTTGATTATTTTCCAGGAACCTGATGAGGAAACATCATCTCCACTTCCTAAACCTGAACTGGACCATGTACTTAAAGAATAGATCTAGAAAGGTAAGCAAAACATCATCTACCAAGTTGACAAAGGTGTTGATTTTGATCTACCTAACCTGTCTACTAATCATTTGGTTTTACATACAAAGTATGGCATATGCAATATCTATGACACCATCCAATATGAACAACACCCATACATGGATCATCTCTAGATTATCCAATGAAATATTGACACAAAATAAGCACCCAAGATGGCTATTGTGGGAGACTACTAGTCTAATATAGAGATATCTAATGTGTTTAAACTATTAAAAAAGTATTAATATGTCTTCCCATGAAACTATAATGAAATAAAAGGAGTGTATTATTCCTTAGATAAGGTGCACATAAAGTTAGTATAGGGTCTTTGACCTGTAAAGAAGAGTTCATATCATATGAATCCCAACTTACACACTCGATTCAAGGAAGAAATTGATAGCATGTTGCATGAAGGAGTCATTAATCCTATCGATGAGTTTGAATTGGTGAGCCCCATGGTCATTAGTATCAATAAGGATGGATGCATTCAGGTCTATGTGGATTATCAGGTACTCACATTGCTTGCATAACTGAACCCTTCTCGATGCCCTTCATTGAAGAGATACTAGAGGGAGTTATTGGATGTGAAATATATACTTTTATGGATGGCTTCTTTCTATATCATCAAGCCTAGATTGTGGAAGAGGATAAGTCGAAGACCACATTTACAACTAAGTGGGGATCATTTTATTACAATGTGATTTCATTTGGGTTTAAAAACTCTCTTGATGTTTTATCTCGAATTTCAGTCAATGCCTTCAATGACTTTATTCATAAGTTCCTTCAAGTCTACCTTGATGAGTGGATTGTTTACGCCTTATTGCAAAACCACTATTCTAATCTCTTCATAATGCTTAAACATTGTTAGAACCTTTAGATTTTCTTGAAACTGAAGAGATTTATGTTTTATACCCCCTTTTGGCATTTTACTTGGTCATGTCATATGCCATGATGGACTCTTGGTGGATCCAAGAAAGATTGTTGTTATACTTTTCCTTTTAGTGCTGACCACCAAGTGAGAGGTATGCTCCTTCCTAGGACACACTGGATACTATAAGAATTTCATTCATAGGTATGCTAAGATTGTTATATTATTGAAATAATTACTAAAATAAATGTTTAGTTTATTTGGACCAATGCTTACCATCAAGCATTTGTTGCACTAAAGGATAAGCTCATTACTACCCATATTCTCTAATTTCAAGACTGGATGAAGCCTTATCACATACATGTCAATGTTTTCAACATGGTTTTAGGTGTTACCTTTGCTTAACTTGGTAAGGGAAACCTTAACCACCCTATATATTTTGCATGTAAAAAGCTTACTCCAACTAAATAGAACTACATGACTATAGAGCATGAAACATTATCTATGGTTTATGTCCTATAAAATTTTTACCACTAGCTACTCCATTTATCTTCTTCATGAACCATGAGGCACTAAAGTACATATTCAATAAGTTAGTATTGCATGGGCACATTTGTTGGTGGATTGTTTTGTTCCAGGAGTTCTAATTCTTAGTGATGGTGAAATCTAGTAAGGCGAAATATGCCCTTGATCACACATCACACATTGAATCTAGTGAATCGATGCATACCATTAAATATGACTTGCCTAACATGCATCTTTTATAAGTCATGCACATGAATAAAGAGTTGGAATATATTTTCACCTTTCTGAATACACTCACGTCAACACTCAATAAAACAAGCAGTTGGCTAGTTGTGTAGTTCCATTCTAGCTTATATGGGTGACCTTTATAATCTTGGGTGGAATGAAGTTTTACATAACTATGTCATGTATCATGAGTGAACTAACATTCTTTGAGAATTTCATGAAGGTGTCAGTAGAGGACACTATGTTGGTGAAGCTACCACCCATAAGGTCCTTTTGGTTAGCTTATGGTGGCCTAACTTATTTAAAGATGCTAAAACTTATGAAATATAATGTGGCATTTTCCTATGCATAGGAGGGTCAAATAGAAGGTATTTTATGCCCCTTCATCCTATCTTGGCAATTGAACCATTTAAAAAGTGGGTTATTGACTTTGTTGGCCCCATCAACCCAGCAAGGAGGTGTACTGATGCACACTATGTTATCAGTGTTACTAATTATCTTACTTATTAGGCTAAAGCTACACCAATGAGGGATTATACCATTACCTCTAATGTAAGGTTCATCTGGGTGGCTATCATTACTTGGTTTAGATGTCTATTAAGTCTGACTAGTGACTAAGGAACTCATTTCCTTAATAAGATGATGCACATCCTCTTGGATAAATTCAAGATTGCACATCATAAAATTACACCTTATCATCCTCAATCCAATGGTTTAGCTAAGGCATTCAACAAGATCTTGGGTAATACCTTGACTAAGATATGTAGTATTAGATGTACTAATTGGGATTATCACATTTATACATTGTTTTGGGCATATTGGACCACTTACAAGTAATTGAGCAAGAGTACACCATTTAATCTTGTGTTTGGTATCAAATTCATTCTTTTGATTGAATTCATTTTCCCTTTTCTTTGCATTACATGCATTGGTTAACTAGATGATGAAGCATCCTTGAAAGCATGCTTAGATGTTATTTTGTAGTTGGATGAGACTCGATTTATCACACATTTGAGTCAAGGAGTGGAGAAGCACAAATAAAAGCCTGACATGATCTCCATTTAAAGAATAAAGGTTTTACTTTAGGCATGTAGGTTTTAGTATAAAACTCCAAGTTTGTGTGAAACTAAAGAAAGCTTCATATCCACTAGGATGGTCCATTCATTGTTCATATTATATATCCCACTAACGCATGTAGATTGAAACAACTAGATGGCCAATTCCCTCTTATCAATTTTAATGATAGTTAGTTGAGGCCCTACTATTATAAACAATCTTCTCTCTTTTTAGTAATAAGGTGTATGCCACTAGTTTAGTCTAGGATTTTGATTATTTTCAATAAAGTGTGGCACTGGTTGCATGACTTTGAGTAGTTTTAGTGTCAACACTTTACTCTTTTTTGTTTTATTTCTTTGTCATGTTGTGGAGGACCATATACAACTTTTAGAGTGTGGTAAGGGTAGAAGTAAAATCTATGGAGTGCCAAAGAAATGATCAATGGGAATGTGCATGGGAGCAATGGCACATAAGTGGAAGTGTGTAAGGATAAAAGGGTATACAAGATGTGGTATGTAACCACTAAGATAATTCAAAGTAAAGAAGTGATATGCCTTTAGAAGGGAAAATTATCAAATTCTTTACAACTATCATGCACATTGGTAAAAGAACAAGATGGGACATGTATTTAACACAAGGAAAGTAGTGGTAATGTAATGTGTGCCAAGTATGCATCATGGCAATAACATTACTAGCATTTAATGTGTGAAGTGATTGAAGAGATAATGCAGTAGTAAAGGTGAGTTACCCCCTCAAGTCTATAAAAGGTTAAATCAAGATCATTTCACATTTTAATATTGTCACAATCATGAAATTACAGAGCTAAAGGAACATTATTGAGCTCTTAAAAGAGTGATTTTCAAGATTCTAGATGAATGAAAATCAACTATTTGATAATATTTTAAAACATTACAGAGTGAAGTAGTTGTGATAAATAGGGAGATTGTTGGCAGGTGTGTAAGGATGCACAAGTTTATAGATTTTTAGGTTTCAATGGTCGACATCTTCCATTAGAGGGTGTTGAAGCATGAGATCCAAACAAGTTAATAAAACAACCACATATTCTTTTGGGAGGATCAGATAACCATACCTGAACCTTCAATATCATTTAAGGGTGATGCAATTGAAGAAAAGGGCCCAACATAATGATCCTTTACCTGCTATACCAAAAGAAGAAGAGTTGGAGAGTGTGGATATTCAGCGTTTACTGATTAGAGAGGAGGTACTTGAAGAGATTGGTGTGTGCACAAAATATTTTTCATAGAAAGTAGATGAAAAGAACACAAAATCAAGAATGGTGTGCTTGATGAATAAGAAGGTTGGCATACCCCCTCCATCCCAATTGTTGGTTGAGGAAATGCAATACTCAGAGGTGGTGCTAGAAATAGAGGATTGGGTGTCAAATGTTCCCACTTTTAATGTCTTTTATTATAACCATTGTCATCCTAAAAATGAAGGAGAAATACATCACGAATACTATGTAGAGTGACAAAACATGAGAAATGAATTGGTATATGACTTGAATATTTTCAATACTCTCAATTATGTAGGACTCTTCTAATTGTTTAATGTTATATATTTTGGAAATATAGTTGAATTAATCAAGTTTTTTAATTTTTGTGAGTGCATAAAGACCATTTATAACTTATTAGGCACCAGATGTGAATTACACTGGAGCAGATAAACAAAGTCTCAAGGTGCAATGCTTAGGTATGGAACTTACTTATGACTTGGAGGACCAATAATATATTGATAAGACTACAATGGTAGTTGAGTATTAAAAATAAGTCTATGATATTCATATCACAAGTCTCTAAGATCCCGCCCTTAGAGTTCCCATGTGCATCATCATGACCAAGGCTAGATGTGTCAATAGGTGGATATTATCAAAGTTTGATCCCAATTCAAATAAGGTGAATACAAAGGTTGAATGGTCACATGTGATAATAACTAAGTTCACATCACCAAATAGCTATAGAAAAATGAAATCACAAAAGAGAATTACATGAGACAAATTAAAATGAAAAAATCCAAAATATTCATTAACTTTTCATTATGAATACAAAGGAAGAGAGGTACATATATAGGTTGAAGAGAGATTGAAACCCCACATTACATTAAATGTGGGACTAATCTTCCGAAATGACACAAATGGCCTCTAATACCCTAATCATAATGAACCATGTAGACAAAACCCATAGGATAAAAGTCTACACCAACACCCCTCTTTAAGCGTAGCTTAGGTAGGATCAAGAATTGGGTTCCAAAAATGAGACCCGATGAGGTGCCCAAGTACATATCAATCTCTCATAAAATAGAGAAAATGAGAACACCAATAGGAAAATATCCCCCAAAAAAGAGAGACATAGAAGAACTGGAGAGGATAAAAGGAACCCCTAAAGATGATGTTGTTGTTGATGTAGACTGCACCCCAAGAAGAACATGTAGATGAATAAACTTGCTCTTAGTGAAGGGTTTGGTAAAGATATTTGTAACATGCTCTGAAGACTAAAAAAATCTTAAGCCGATGACCTAACCATGAATATGCTCCTAGATAAAATGCATGTGAATCTCAATGTGTTTGGTCCAATGGTGCTAAATCGGATTCTTACATATCTGTATGGTACTCTGGTTATCACAATAGATGATGGTGGGGTACCTAAAAGGAATACCAAACTCTAATAGAATCCTCTAAAGATAAATTAGTAGATACATTAACAACTCCCTTGTATTATGCCTTTGTGTATGATATAACAATAACATTTTGCTTCTTGCTATACCAACTAATGGAACCAAAACCCAAAGAAAATCTATAACCTAATGTGGACTTTCGATTATGAGTATCTCCAGCCCAATATGAATTTGTAAAACTAACCAAATCAATTTCCATGCCAAATTTATACTGAATCTTGAATCTATAAGAGCCCTAAATGTAGTACAAGATCATAATCTACTTTCTAGTGCATATCATGGGGTTATTGCATGAATTTGGAGACAAGTCCCACTATATATGAAATATCAAGCCAGTATGAGTCAGATAAATGAGGTTGACAATAAGCTATCAATATTGAGTGACATCAACCAAAGGTGTAAAATAATCAGCCTCAAGTTTGAATCCTAATATAAAGGGATTCAAAGATGGCTTACAATTATCTATGCAAAATTGAGCCAAAATATCAAGATCATACTTGATCTATGCAAGTGAAATCCTTAAAATGCACTATGAAATCTCGATGCTAAGAAATAAATATAAAAGACCCAAGTTTGTCATGTAAAATCTATCTTATAGAGATATCTTCACTACTACAATAGCTGATGAAGAACTCCTGGTGATCATAATATCATCAACATAAAGGACCAATATTAGTAAAGAATCATCTTGCCTTTAAAAATATACATTGAGGTTTGAATGACACCTAGTGAAACCTAAAGTAAGGAAGAAAGAATCCATCTCAACATACCACGCCCGAGGGGCTTATTTGAGGCAATAGATGGATTTCCTAAGTCTTCAAAATAAGGATGAATCTTAAATAAACCTAAGTGATTTCTCCATGTAGATCTCCTCCTCAAGGTATCCATGAAGACAGGCACTTTTTAGATCCATCTAGTGCACATCCCAACCATATGTTGTGGCTTTATCTAGTGTGAGTCAAATCAAAGTCATATTTGCAACAACTAGAAATGTCTCTAAGTAGTTAATGCTAGCTACCTATGCAGAACACTTGGTGACCAATCACACCTTATACTTAAAAACTTACCCATCTATTACAAACTTGGTCTGATATATCTACCTACATCTAACCATATTCCTTACATTATGAAGTGAAGTCAAATCCCAAGTGTTATTTTTTATCAAGGAATAATATTCTTCTTGCATATCACTATCCCACTCAAGTATGTCTGAAGCCTCTCAAAATGTCTGTGGAATAGAAATTGAATCAAAGAAAGCATGTGGACCACTCTGATAATGTTCTCGAGTATGTCTGCCATCTACTAGATTTCCTACCCATGTACATGCACTCTAAATTGTCTACTTGGCCCAAAGGGGCACAGATGTGGGTGAGTCAAGTGTTGACTCCTCATCCTATGAAACATGACTAGAAGTGGATGTAGAAGAGTCCCCATCAATTCCCTCACTATCAGAACTAGAATAAAAAGAAGACCTTGGCTCAAAAACCTACTTTGGATGATTCGAGTCAGAATAAAAATCATCAAGACTAAGTGAATTCAATGAAAGAGAAGTGTCAAGTGTTGAGTCTATGGGGCTCTCTTGAAATTGAACACTTCTCTGTATGAGAAAATGTGTGTGGTTGTATGTAGAAGGTGGCACCCCTTGACACCATTTGGATAACCTACGAAGATGGAAGCCTTGGATTGAGGTTTCATAACTTTATGTATCTTCTTAGTTATACATGCCATAGCTAGACATCTAAATACCCTAAGGTGGTCAACATCAAGTTTCCTTCCATGCCAAGATTTAAAGGGTGTTGTACCTTTCAAATCTTTGTGAGGAACCTGTTCTGAATATAGAAAGCACAATTAATGTCTTTGGCCTAATATTGAGCTGCTAAGGACTTAAATTGAATCATATAGCTAGATACGTCTTTCAAGGACTTATTCTTGCATTTTTGGAAACTATGTTCTATGAAGGACTGTAACTGTCTACTACAAATCAATCCCCTTTATGGTGCAAAACTAATCAAATCTATTGCTGACATATTCACCTCCATTGTTAAATCAAAGAACCTTGATGGATTTCTCAAATTGTTTCTCAATAAGTGCCTTGAAGTCTTGAAAATATTCAAACACTTAAAACTTTTGCTTAAGAAAGTATACCCATATATATCTCAAGAAATGATCAATGAAAGTGAGAACGTACTTATCCCTTGTAAAATATAGAGTAGGAAAATGACTAGATACATCATTGTGTACTAATCCAATGCTTGTGAATCCCTCCAAACTTTGCCTTTGTCAAATTTTGATTTTGGATGCTTTCTAAGAGAACACCCCTCACAAAGTCCCTTAAAGAATTAAACTTAAGGAAAGCCTATGACCATGTCATTTTCGGTAAGTTTTTTGAGTTAGCAGTAGTTAAGGTGGCCAAACTACTCATGCCATAATTTTCTTACTACATCTAAATGAGTTAACAATGTTGTCGAAGAAGAATTAGGTGCAAAATGTGAGAAGGTGTATAACCTAGCTTGGTGATCTTCCCTACCCATTACCACTATAGTATCACTATGCAACTCCCTATTAATAACTAAATCTAGTAAAAAATGTAACTCTCATGCCTTTATTGATATGAGTGATTTGATACACTGATAGGAGATTGGTTGAATGGTGACACTTAGAACATTATTTAATATTCCTAATTCTATTTCAATAGACCCTCTTCTTGCAACAAGTATAGAAGTGTCATCACCCAAACCAATAGAATACATGTTATAAGGCTCTAAAAAAGAAAACTCAACTAGTGAAGAGCCCATGTGATGAGAAGCACCTGAGTCAATGACTCATGAAGATGTTGAAAATGTAAATGTTATAATATCCTTTCCTTTTTATTTCTCTTTCTCCTTAGCCTTTACCTTAAGAGAATCTTGGGTAGATGAATTTTGCTTAATGGACAAAGGAACACCTATCTTGTTCTTCTTTAGGAGATGAGTTAGGTTATCTATTTCCTTCTTCATGCATTTACTTTGATCATGCCCATTTTTCTTATAGTAGACACACTTAACCTTCTCTTTCTTAGGTTTGACATTGGAAGAGGAGACTTCAACGTTAGTTTTATCAGAGGTTAATTCTTTCTTCTTGTCTTGATTTTTATTCTTCTTCTTCTCTTTGTTGGAAGTCTTTACTTTCCCATTCCTAGAAATTAGGGATTGAAGTTTTATGGACTTCAATGTGCCCATCTGGATCAACTTGTCTTTCTCCCTAGTTAAGTTGACAATGAAAGGATCTAAGGACTTTTTACATGCAGTGCCTAAAGTAATTTTAATGTCATGACAAGTAGAGATGAATAATGATTAGTTAGGAACTAGTTTAGAGAGTATAAAAAGAAAAAGTTGGTCATCTTCTTTCTTTTTCCCACATTATTTCAAATGTAATCTCAAGGAATTGAATTTAGTGAAGAAATCTTGAAGGGTATCAAAGTTACTAGGAATCATGCTAATGAATTTGTTTTCAAGATCATGACCTCTCATCACATCTTGTTCCTCAAATAATTTACCCATAATGGTCCATACATCATGAGGTGATTTGGCAGTCTCTAAGTGAAATAAAAGATTAGGTACTACAAAAAGACATAATAGCCCATAGGCTTCATTACTATAGTTATACCACCTAGCTATCTTTGCATATGTGCTAGGTTTTAGTTTCATTACCCATGGTTATTTTATACAAATCCTTACTCCCTATAATGATTATAATCTTGATTTTCCATTCATGATAATTAAATGGAGTTAGTGGGTTGATTGAACTTGAATTTATTAGTGCAGAAATGAGTATAGTAGTAGTGCAAGTTGAAGCTGTTACATAAATTAAAGTGAATGTAAAATTCAATGAAGGACTAAAAATGCATATTACACCCCCCTGAACTATGACATGGTGAACCCCCCTCCCCCAAATTTTGCAAATGCATGCTCAAAAGACATCAAACTCAATCGATAGTCCATCTAGAGCAATTAGTGCATGTGTTGAAAAAAAAAATTTGCAAATAAAAGAGGACATCAAACTCAACTGATAATGTGTCTAAGGAAGAAAGTATAATGTGAGAAAATAAAAAATGATAACACTTTATTTTAAATATTGCACACAAAATATTGTTTTATAAAAAATAATAAAAATATCCACAATAGTGTTAAACTTGACCAATTTTCTGATGCATTACTTGTGCATTAAAAGAAAACTAGCCTATTTTCGCTTGTTTTAAATCAAGATATTAAAAAATAATTTAACATGCTACAAACATTATGACAAACTTGAATATAATTAACTTGTTTTGGAAGAAACTTTCAACAACAATCTCCAAATTATAAGATTTGATTTTTTTAGTAGTAGTTACTAAAAATGTCATAACTTTTTCATTTCCTAAATCTAAAAATTAAAAATGATACAAAAAGATAAGACCAATTTTCACCAAACCCATAAAAATTACAGCACAATTCATTTTGGTTTGATATTAGTAATAACTTGAACAGGCAAATAGAAAACTAGGTGCGAGAATGAAAAATCATACTTGAACTAGGAAGCCACCAAAATGACAATCTAATGGAAAAAATATTTCCTCTAGAAAAAAATGCCTTGTTCCAAGTCATAGTGAATTTTATCAAAGTAAAATAACATCATATCTCCAAATAGATTCCATATACCAACATTATAAAGCATGCAACCATATGATAAAAGGAATGGATAGATCTTGATGAAAAACAATACAGATCTATGATCCTACTTATGTAATAAATCTCAAGATTTCACATAAATCTTAGCAGTGAATAACTAGACAAACATTTACCATGGGTGGCTATGATACCATATAGTATTTTGGTCATGGTCTGGATAAGGAAAATTCAAATGTCGAATGGTCACATGAGATAAGAAGTGAGTGCACACCACTAAAGAGCTGTAGTAAATTGAAATCACAAAAGAGAATTGCATGAGATAAATCGAAATGGAGAAATCAAAAATAGTCATTAACTTTGGATTATGAATAGAAAGGGAGAGAATTACATATATATGTTGGAGAGAAAGTGAAATCCCACATTTTAGTGAATATGAGACTAATCTTCACAAATGACCCAAATGGCCTCTAAAACCCTAAGTAAGCATAATGAACTGCATAGACAAAACCCATATGATAAAAGTCTACACCAATAGATTTGGTCCATCTCTATGTCAATCAACAAGCTATGTTGGGAGTGAAGTACAACTGGGCACATTCATTTATTGAGAATATTATCATGTATGTAGAGAAAACCCACCACCTACTAAACCAAAATTTTGCATGGGGTGTTTTCCTTTTGTTAATGGTGTTTGATGAGATTAGTGTACCTATATACACCATTAGATAATTGAAATGGGTGTATCCTCTCGAGAACAAGTCTCCTATAGAATGAATCAAAGTATTTACTTGCCCTAGCTCAATAATTCCATCCCACAAGATCAAAATGAAAGGATGGTATGATGGGATGAAGGAAGCTTTTGGAAATGAGTGGTGCATTCCAAATGACTTACCTAGATAGGTTGGGGACCAAGCAAAGTTCTCAATGAATCAACATTTTTTCTTAGCATGTATCTGGATGGATCCCTCTATAGAATTGTCTAGATAGCTAAAATTACCATATTATTTCACTGCTTGATACTTCATGAACATTGTCAACTGAAACTATGATGCATAATCCTTGATATCCACCTTGATATCCTCCCCTATATCCCTCTCTATTAATTTATATAACCTTATTTATATAACCTTATGATTATTGTCTAGCATATCATCCTTGTTGATTGTCAGTACATCATATCTCCCATATTGGTGTTGAGGAGAACATGGAGTCCAATTTGCCTATTATTGTTAAAGATACGTATCATTTCAGGATTGTGCATACTAATCAGAATATTGATATGAGGATGATAATGTGGTTATGAAGCCATATGATATTGAGGTGATGAAGGCATCAATTTTGGACTACCTTGAGTCACATTTGTCATCTCCACATCTGGTCCTATAATTTCTTGATTCATAGTTGGTATTTGTTGATCTACAATTGTGAAGATGTTCATCATTATATCTTGTTTTAATTCTTACAAAGCTCGATAGATTGTATCATCATGATTTCCAAATTTGTAAAAATTATAGTATATGCTATGTGACTTTTGGATATATTGTTGGATAAGATGGCACTTAGATGCATGAAATCAACTACCATGTAGATTTAAAAAAAATCTATTTTAATTTTTGGATAGTCATTTCTATTATGTGCCTCTCGGCCACATGATACACATCATAATACTAACTTAGTCTTATCATTTTCATGCATCTCATTCATATTCCTCATCAAATCATCTAACTTAGCTTCTACTTTTAATCCCATCAATGGAAGATCCATGTAACCTTCTATTTGTTCTACTAATATGGTAGCAGACTGAGCTTCAGCATTGGTGGAGAATTGGGATTGCAAAATAATGAACCTTATTCTTGGTCATAGACCCTATATGAACCAAACAACCTTGTATCTATATTCTAAAATCAATTTAATTTTGTTCATCACATTGAAAAACCTGTGATCATATTCTCTAACCATATTTTTTCCAAATTTCCTTCTGATCTTGAATAACTTGTCTGAAACATTTTTTTACCTAAAGTTATGCTATATTAAATCTTTAACTTATGAAAGATTGAGGGCATTTAAATTTATTTTACAAATGAACTCCAAGGCACATCCTACCAAAGTTCCTATGAGTTCACACTTCTTCACATCATCCAATGTTACCCTTGTACAATCTATTTTATTTCATAGGCTATCAAGTATTGTTCGAGGTCTGTAGACCCATCATAATACAATACATGAAAAAACATACCATAACATTAAGTGACATAACTATTAGAATGATAGTTGTAACTACAGATGTTTAAATACTAACAATTATGATTGGTGGTGACTGTGCACTTGTTATTGTGATGTTAGGTGACTGTATGGTGTTTACTATGACTATAGACTACTACACACTAATATTTTTAGGAGTAGAAATAAATCATGCTTCTTTTAACTTATTTATTTTTAATGCCCCCTTGGTTTCTATACTAAGCTTTTCAAACTTCTTAGTAAAGGAATCAAATCAACCTAAATATGATTCTCTCTATACTTTTTCTACTTTCAATAAATAAAGTGGGCTTTGGGGCACTCCCATGAAATGAATTACATTGATTTATAATTTATTCTAACTTTGAATTTGAACCTGAAATATTAATACCTTCAATTTTAACATTTTCCTAAGAACTTTCCTTCTTGATTCTAGCTAAAAACCCTTCTCTTAACTATGATCTACTTCTCCTTCCTAATATTTCTACTTATACATCACTGATTCTAAAATCTTCTCCTCATCGGGCCCTTTCTCATATTCTACATACCCTTTTCTTTTAATAATTTCCACATCTCTCAACAACCTCTCTTTTCTAGAATCATTTCTTTTGTATTTCTCTAGCTCTAATACTTTCTTCTCTACTCCTAATCCTTTTCACATTACTTTTGGGTCTTGTATCTTATTCCACATTCTTTATTTTTGTAGTTCCCTTTCTAGTCTCATAATTTTCTTCTCACTCTGAGTCTTTTTACCTTCTATTTTCTAGGATCAGGTTCAAGTTTTTTTTACTCATCTCTTTGTCTTTCAGTTCCTCCCACACACACCCCCATGGTGCTTGAAGAGACTACTCCATTTTGACTAGATTAGGCACCAAGGTCTTTTCCATAACCAACATCTTTATCAATAAATGTAGTAAAAAATTTCTTTCAATTCCTCAAATAAATCAATCTTAGCCAGTCTCAAAAGTTATATATCCTTGTATTGTGAACTCAATAATATCACTATCAATTGTAGTCTTCATCCAATGCTCTACTACTTGGGAATAATTAGTATCTAAGTTGCATAATATTTATAATTTTTCCTTAGTGTAGACTATAAATTCTATTCTCTTTGAACCAAATAAATATCATTATAATCTAGCTAGTCATGCAGCTAACAATCAATTCAACTCGCACTAAAAAAATTCATAGATTTTACCATAGAGGTGTTCTTGGATAATCCCTTCTATAGTTTTTCTGATTCTTTGTGCTTCTTATTCTATAAAGTTATGGATTCTCTCATCTAACCATCTTTCTATGTCTCTCTATCCTGTCAACCATCTCAACATATTTCATCCAAATAGGTTCCATGCTCACCATACCATTGTTAGCAAAAGCTCATAGAAATACTTCACAACATGTTAATTGTAGGATAGCTTATGCAATGGAGAGTAATAAAATACATATAAAAGGATACCATATTTCATACCATCTACAATATATAAAGATGCACCTAAAGAGCAAGAAGAATTCATATCCTAACAAAAGATGCAACATAACTAGCATATCATTCAATAATAGAGTAAAGTAAAACAAAATACTCATTGTGCATTAACCATATATATAAAATAAGATCAAGAAAAACCATAATAGAATTATTCTATTAGTCTCTATCAAAACATCAAAATTATACTCTATTACAACAAAGTGTTATATATAGTCTTTTACAATCTATTATCTCTTCACATTCTAGACTTTCAAGATACAAAAAAAAAGACTCTTTGAATTTTTCTATTGCGTAATTAGGATTACAAGGTTGAATACATACAAAATTTATACATAAGTCAAAATCATATCCTTTGCACATGTGTCATTCTATTATACTTTGCAGTTTCACCGTGCTCCATTCTTCATCCAATAATACAATAAATTATTTATTTCCTCATCTACCTTATGCCAACACATCTTGTACCAAAAGAATTTCACAACAAATCATATAGTTGCATTTAATTATTTATGGGTAGAAGGTGAAGTGCTTTATATCATAGGGTTGGAATTCACTCACAAGTAATAGAACTAAGTATTGAACTCTAATTCTAATTATGTAGGATGTGTAGTTGTGATTCGTCAAGAGCCTACTCAAACAAACTAACCTTGAATATATTTTATTCTTGAGACATTGTATTAAATTATGTCAAAATCAAAGAGGAAAAAAATTGAACATTTTTTCCCATCAATTCTACAAAGTTAGGAGTCAAGTTCACGGTCATTTATCTTTGCAAAAGCAGTGCCAAAAAAATTAGGAGTTTAAAATATGCAGTGATCATAATTGTAAGGAAAAGGTCAAAATTTTAGGAAATTTTCAAAATAGTAAGGAAGGGTCAAATGTGATCCATGGTTAGAATCGATCAAAATCTGAAATTTATATGTTTACAAAATAATTTCTTAATTTTTTCATCTTATTTTTTGGCCTTGTTTTTCACTACTTTTAGCCTAGAAAAATGTACGAAGAAATAAAAAATCAAAGATTTATTTATCAAATTATTTTATCAAACATCAAATATTTAAATATCTATTTTTAACACATTTTAAATATATACTTATTATTACATTTATATAAATTCACATTATACAATAATTTTAGCATTTTATGAATAGTGTAATTACTATTATACCCTCTGTTTAAACAACTAAAATATTTTTATTAATATATCTTCATCAATTTATTCCATCTCATCATAGAGGTGTTCATTTTTGGGATTCGAGGTAGGGATCCACTTGGAGCAACATTTGCATTACGTGTCTCATACAAAACCTGAATACAGGAAGATTGGTGGTGCACATCACTACAATTTTAATCACCTTCACTATCCCCCGATAGTTAAACTCAGAAACCCTCTTATCCAAAAACTCCAATACACTCCACGTCATTTTAATTTTTTGACAGATCTAATCAATAATGTCCTTACTCTCCCCATATTCAACCTCTAATGGTTGTTTGCAAATAACAAGATCCGTCAACACAACCCCAAAGTTGTACACATCATACTTCTTGCCCACTTTATATTCTGCATGGCACAAACCCACACATTAATTTTATTCACTCTCAAGTGATCTGTTCACATAAATTAATTATTAACAATAATAAAAATTTCTTACTTGGAGCAATGTAGCCAAGGGTTCCTGCTACGATAGCTATTGATTCCCCCTTTCCATAAGTTGGAAGACATTTTACCACATCAAAATTAGTTAAATGGGGCTCCAAGTCATCATGCGATAATATGTTACTAGATTTCATGTCTCCATAAACAATAGTAGGGACATAGACATGATGCAAATAAGCAACCCTGTAAGCTATTCGTAGGGATATTTTGTAGCATGTCTACCAATCTAAAATGGGACCCCTATCTTACTTGAGCTATCTGATCCACAAACTTCCATTTTTCATGCAATCATATACTATCAGATTGAGTTCCTATTGGACAAGCAATAATTGTTAGGTGTGTTGGAAAAACCTAAAGCACTATTGGCTATATAGGAGAGAAGAAAGACTAAAAACAAGGGAAGATACAGAGATAGCAATAAAACACACACACACTTTCATATATTAAATGATTATAAAAATAGCTATTACAAATAAATACCTATAGCTACATCTATTCATAAATTCTTACAAGAAACCTCTACTATGTTTTTCTAATGATTGATTACTGTACTACTATAGATGATAAAAAAACTGTATTTTTCTTCTTTCAATGTTGACACTTGCAATCTTTGATTATTGTCAATAAGATATTCTTCTCCTTTGTTCTATTCTTCTTTTTATCTATTTGTGTAAGCTATTGCTCTACTCCTCTCTATGTATTTTATCCAAGCTATATTCTATTTTAGTTTTTCTCTCTCTGACTGCTACTATGTCAATATTTTCTACCCATTTCTCTCTTTGTCCCCTGTTGTTGATGTTGTGTTGACTTCTTTCTTTTGATGCACATTACTCTTTGTCTTCTACTTACTATTGTCTCACCTACTCCACAACTCCCCCCCCCCCCCCCAAAATAAAATGGGCTCTAAAAATTGAAATTTGAAAGAAAACTATATTTAAAGACAACAACTATCATGGTTTGTAGGTGGTTGCATATTTCATGTTTTATAGCTAGCTGGGTTAGGTAGGAATAAAAATAATATTTTAACACTCTCTTTTATTTTTGACTTTCCTACCATGGTCAATTAGACTCTTCTCATTCTCCAAAACCTTATTATAACTTCTTTTAACTTATCAAATGCTTTTGCATCCTTTTTATGCATGTTCAGAGGTTCGTTACTGAAGTCTATAGCTGTATTGATGGAGTACATAGTTGGAATATTTGAGTCCATAGATTTTTTGTAGTAGTCCATAGATGGACTATTTGAGTATGTAGATTTTCTATAAGATTCCATAGTTCTTCTGATGGAGTCCATAAATTTGCTGTAAGAGTCCATAGTTCTGCTGATGGAGTCTATAGATTTTCTGTAATAGTCAATAGCTAGACTGATGGAGTTTGTAGATGGACTATTTGAGTCCATAGATTTTTTAAGACTCTAGAGCTATCATAACACTATGGAGGCCTAAGGATACTACATTTATGACCATTAACCTTCCTCTTAGGTGCATGAAAGTTTCCTTAGACAATGGCTTAGTAAAAATATCATATAGTTACTAAATTGACTTGTAAAAACTAAGCTCTATGACATGATTGTCAACTAACTGATGAATAAAGTGATACCTGATTGTAATGTGTTTTCTCCTACCATAAAATATGAGGTTATTTGACAATTCTATAGATGATACATTATCACAATAGATCGTAAAAGCTCCTTATTTCTCCTTATACAAATAAAAAAGTATCCCTTTCAACCATATAGCTTGACATGTTACTACATTAGCTGCTATATACTCTACTTCAACTATAGAAAGTGACACTATCAGTAGTTTTTTTGAAGCCCAAGATATGGCTCATGATACCTGATTGTAATGTGTTTTCTCCTACCATAAAATATGAGGTTATTTGACAATGCTATAGATGATACATTGTCACAATAGATCATAAAAGCTCCTTGTTTCTCCTTATACAAATAAAAAAGTATCCTTTTCAACCATATAGCTTGACATGTTGCTACATTAGCTGCTATATACTCTACTTGAACTATAGAAAGTGACACTATCAGTAGTTTCTTTGAAGCCCAAGATATGGCTCATGATCCAAGATGAAATACATACCCCAAAGTGCTCTTTTGATAATCAAGGTTACATGTCCAATCATTGTTCATGTAACCAACAAGTTGAAACTCATATGTTATTGCATATAAAACATCATAATCCCTTGTTCCATTCACGTACCTCAATATCCTAATGCATGCTTGCCAATGCGTCTCCTTTGTCATCTCCATGAATCTTGATATAAAGTTGAATGCATACATGATATTTGGCCTTGTTGCAGTCAAGTACATTAAGCTTCCCACTAGGCTCTTATAGTGTGTAGGGTCTACATTGCTGCTACAATCATATTTGCATAACTTAAGGCTTGTCTCAATTGGAGTGAATACAGGCTTGATGTCTAGCATCTTGAACCTTTCCAAAACCTCTTTTGCATACTTCGATTGGTATATGAATATGCCTTCATCCATTTGCTTGACTTCTATCTTAACAAAGAACTTTAAGAAGCCCAAATCAATCATTTCAAGTTCCTTTTTATGTCTTTTTTGAAATCTTCAATGGACTAATTGGCATTATAGGTGACTATTAGATCATCCACATACAATACAAAAATCAACATACCTTCCTTGCATGATTTGATGTATAGTGTGGGCTCACTTGCACTCTTGCTAAAATCGTTGTTCAATAAGTATGAGTCTATATGGATGTACCATGCTCTTGGGGTTTGCTTGAGCTCATACAATGCCTTTTTCAATCTATACACTTTGTTCTCATGCTTTAGAATCACATATCTGGATGGATGTCCCATGTAGACCTCTTCTTCTAACACTCCATTCAAGAATTTTGACTTTACATCCATTTGATGCACCTTCAACTTGTGTTAGAAAACAATGGCTATGATTATCTTTATGTTTTTCAACCTTGCCATGGGTGTAAATGTTTCATTGTAATCATGGCTGGGCTTTTTCTTGTAGCCCTTCACCACTAGCTTCTCCTTATACCTCTCTATCTTGTCTTTAGGAGTAGTTTTTGTCTTGTATACCCACTTAATTCATATGACCTATTTTCCTTTTGGTAGGTCAATTAAATCTCATATATCATCTCTCTCTATGGTGTGCATTTCTTCATCCATAGCCTCACACCACTTTCTATCCTTAACTGCTTCTTCAAATTAGATTGGATCAACTAATAGAAAGAGTTGATGATTCATGGTTTCATTATCATTTTGCTCATACTTTGAATGCTCATAAACTTATTACAAGCTTTTTGTCCTTACTTGATGTTGACTTGAGTTGGAGGAGGATGTAGACTCTTGAACAGCTCCTTGACCTCCATGATGGTTGTTGCCATTACATGAATTAGTGCTATGTGAAATAGGGGTCCATGTTAGTGCATTGGTGGTTGTACCACCTACTATTTTAGATTCAATGAAGGTTCCACCAACCCTTGTTTCAACATGCTCTTCTCTTTGTCTCTCTTTCCAAGTTTTATGCTCAATGAATTGAACATCTTAGTTGATTATGAGATCTTTGGTAATGAGATTGTATAACTGATATGCCTTTGATTGGTCACTATACCTTATAAAAATACACTTCTCACCTTCGTCATCCCACTTTGTTCTTTTTTGCTTGGGTACATGTGCATATGCTACACAACCAAACACTCTAAGGTGTTCAACACTTGGCTTTCAATTGATCCATGCTTTTTGAGGGATTACATCCCTTGCACTCTTCATTGGACAAATATTCAACTAGTACATGGTTGTTGCTACAACCTCAACTAAAAAATCATTAGGTAAACCTTTTGCCTTTAGCATGCTCCTTGCCATCTCTTGGATGGTCCTATTCTTCCTCTCGACCACACCATTTTTCTACGGTGTAAACCCGGTTATAAATTATTTATTTATGCCATGATCTTTGCAAAAATTCACGAACTCATTGGAGATATACTCTCCCCCTCTATCCATCCTCAAAATCTTGATTTAGTGGCCTCTTTGCTTCTCCATCATCACCTTGAAATGCATGAAGGTCTCAAATGCTTTTGATTTGTTGTTTAAAAAATACACCCATATCTTCTAACTGTAATCATCTATGAATGTCATGAAATAGATATTCTTGGATAGAGAGGGGGTCTTCATTGGACCACACAAATCTGAATGGATCATCTCTAATAGAGCTCTAACTCTCCATGCCTTACATATGGGAAATGCACTCTTATGTTGCTTCCCCAATATGCATCCTTCACACACTTTATCTCACTATTCTATAAGGGGCAACCCCTTCACCATGTGCCTCTTATGAAGAAGGTTTAGCCCTCCAAAGCTCAAATGCTCGTACCTAAGATGCCAAAGAGTAGGTTCATTTACCATCATTGTTTTGAACACTGCTATGAGCTCACTTTGCATTCTCAATGGAAACATCCAATTGCTTGTCATCTTTACTGCTGCTATCTTCCTATTATAGCCACTCCTATCAAAGATGATGCACTCACTATTCTTAAATCTGACCTTGTACCCCTTTTGCACAAGCTACACTATGTTGATAAGGTTGTATTTCAATTTGGGTACATAGTAAACATCATAAATTTATCTTTTGTCACCTTGCTTGGTGTGGATTGAAATACTGATCTTACCCATGACGAGAACCTTATCATTGTTTCCCATCTTCACCTTTGATTTTATTGTCTCATCTATGTGGTTGAACATCTCTTTGTTCCCACTCATGTGCTTGCTACAACCACTATCCAAATACCATGTCTCCTCGCTACTTCGTTCGGTAATATTACATGTAATAAACAAACTCTCCTTTCTCATTCCTATTTGGTTCAACCTCTTGTGTATGAGTGACATTAAAATTTTGCCTATTCATGTCATATTTCTTCTTTCTACACTCACTAGCATAATGTCCATACCTCTTGTAATAATAACATTAGATGCTAGACTTATCATACCTTTGTGTAGATCCATCTCTAGAAGTGTTGTTGCTCCTTCATCTTCCTCTTCTATGTGACTCTTGCAATAATAACATTGGATGATAGACTTATCATACCTTTATGTAGATCCATCTCTAGAAGTGTTGTTGCTCCTTCGTCTTCTTTTTTCATGTGACTCTTGATGGCTATGCCTTACACCTTCTTGACAGTTGCAAGTTCTTCCTCTTTCTCTATTGTTTGATCCTCTCCCCCTTCCTTTCACATTGACATTGGTTTTGAATGCTTGCTCATAGAAGGAAATGGCTGATCTATTTAGTCTTTGTTCATAGGTTTACAAAGAACTCATTAGCTCATCAACCGTCATTTACCTCAAATTTTTTGACTCTTCTATAGAAACCACTATAGGGTCAAATCTAATTGGAAGGCTCCTCAACACCTTCTCAATGATCCTATGGTCTTCAAGGGGATCACCACATGTCTTCATTTGATTTACTTTATCCATAGTTCTTGTGAAGAAGTCATTTATTGACTCATTCTCATTCATTTGTAGGGTCTTAAAGTCTCTTCTTAAGAGCTATAACTTGACAAGTTTCACCTTGTCACTCCCTTGATATGCATTTTACAAGATATCCCATGCTTGCTTGGAATGGACAACTGCTGATATCCTAAAAAAGATTGAGTCAGCCAAAGCCATTTGTATGTAGCTAAGTGCTTTGGCATCTTTCCTCCTATTCTTCTTTAGCACATTCTTTTGTGCTTGGATCGAAGCATTGAAGGCAACTATGTCTGCAACCTCATTGTATCTGGCTTCAACCAACTCCTATAACTCTTGAGAGTTGAATATTATCTTCATTTTGATGCTCCACACATCATAGTTTTTCTCATCAAACATGGGGTGTTGTTGCCAAGACCCTAAACTTCCTACTGCCATCTCTGAATGCACTCACAACTTAGCTGCCCTTCACTAATGACTCTAATACCAGTTGTTGGAAAAACCTACAACACTATTGGCTGTGTAGGAGAGAAGAAATAATGAAAACAGGGGAACGCAGAGAGATAGCAATAAAATACACACACTTTCATATATTAAATGAAAAATATATATTACAAATAAATACCTACAACTACCGTTGTTCATAAACTCTTACATGAAACCTCTACTATGTTTTTCTATTCGCTGATTACTCTACTACTGTAGATGATTAAAAAAACTGTATTTTTCTTCTTTCAATGCTGACACTTTTAATCTCTGATTATTGTCAATAAGATCTTCTCCTTTGTTCTATTCTTCCTTTTATCTATTTGGGCAGGTTGCTGCTCTACTCCTCTCTGCCTATTTTCTCCAGGGTTTATTCTCTCTTCGCTGCTCTCTCTCTGACTGCTACTGCGTTAATATTTTCTGTGCATTTCTCTCCTTGTCTCCTATTGCTGCTGCTGTGCTGACTCCTTTTTTTTCGCTGCACATTCCTCTTTGTCTTCTATTTACTACTGTCTCACCTACATTGCAGGTTTTCCACCAAAACAAAATGGGCTCCAAAAATTGAAATTTGGAAGAAAACTGCATTTAATGACAGCAACTGTCATGTTTCGTAGGTCGCTGCATATTTCGTGTTTCGGATCTAGCTGGGTTAGGTAGGAATTTTTTTAAAAAAATTTAACAAGGTGTTCGTTTTTCGGCTGCAATTAGGCGATTTCGAAGTGTTCGTATTTCGGCTGCAATTTGGTTATTTCGAAAGTTGGAATAACTTTCGTATGGTTCACCAATAATTTCTGACAACATTTGCCGCGTTTTCCATTCATCGAAAATGTTGAAGGTCACCAAATACCCCTTCTGTATTCCACTGCAGGGACGAGGATAATCCATAATCGGAATGCAAAAGGATTGGGAGATATAATGCTGCGCATGGTTTATCTCTGTGGGGTCGGTAATGACAATGGTAAACCCATTTTCCTTCGTCGACAGAATGACACAGGGATTCGCCATGGGGAAGCTTGATCCGTACGACATCTTCGTGAGAGCTCCCAATCACAGCACATATAATGATTGCCCTCAACGAATGTGCTGTTTGCAATGATGCCTCTGGCCTCCCTCTTCTATTTATTTGAATTTTATTGACTGCATCGGAGGAAACAAAACAAGAGAAGAGACCTGCATTTAAATTCGATTCAGCATCACCAGATGCCCTTCCAATTAAACTAGTCAATTCTGACTGCAGTCCCTGAGACCAGAAAACAAACAAGTTTATATAAATCTACAAGAAGAATAAGAAAATATAAATTTTAATTAAAGATTTGAGGCTTTCCGTAAATTACATCCGATAATCCATTATCAGAAAGTCATATTAAACTTTCACAATTCATATGATATTATGTGAAATAAAATCTTCACACTGTTTTTTCCAAACAAATTCTGTTAAGAGTATAAACCTTTCAATGAAGCTAATCTCAAATCAATATAATTAACAATTATAGACGAAGAAAGAAATAAAATAAGACGAGTGGGCATACCCTCCGGTTACAAGAGGAACCACGTATAAGTTTAGGGCCGCTCGAAAAATGGAGATATTTTAGTTTTGCCGACGCATCAATCCCTTCTAAATGCAGATTTCCACATCTATCAACGGTAATGCTCTCTAGGATATGTGAATTTGCTAGACTTGGCATCTCTTCAAGCTTCAGATATTCAAGTATTACAAGCTTTGCCAGATTAAATTGTGCTGATACTCTCCTCAATTTTATAGTCTTTAAGTTGAAGAGAATTCAGTGTTGATACCGAAGTTGTGCTCAGTTCAATTAGACATTCCATGGATTCAAGGTGCAAAGATTCAAGTCTCGGGCATTGCTTTCAAACTAATTGAAACCTTGGACGTATGTTTTACGTCATACATCTCTATGGTTTCAAGATTAACTGACTCTGATCCATTACCATTCAAATCCAATTCTCCGCTTATTAGGAAATCCCTTAGAACCAAACTTCTAAGTTCGGTGAGTTTTATAAGAGATTTTGATAAGGCCTCCCCTTGAATTTTCAGTTCTCTCCATGGTTTCCCTTCTAAAAATAGATGTTTCAAACCATTAAACATTCCCAATTGCCTTCCTGATTTCCCAGTCTTGTATGCCGAATTTCCTTCTAAAACTAAATGTTCCAAGTGATTCAGCATTTTTAATGTATTTGGAAACTCTCCCAATGACGCTGTATCAGAAAGTCCCAACGTTTTCAACTGGAAAGTGATCTGAAACCCAAACAAGGTTCTTCAATCAGCTATTTTCATTGCTAACCAGTCTTCACCAAACTATTATTCCAAGAGGAGGAAACTATGCATAGCCTACTATTCAGTTTTAAATTAACCCGACTTAAATTTTCCATTAAAAAGCGAAATACTTGTCAAATTCTTTGCCATAATCTTTTGAGACATCCTCTTTCAACTTTCAAAAACTGCAAATATTGCAGAGGAATCCATGAACGAACGCTTGTGTGTAGATGCCAATTTAGGTCAAGCTCAAGCCATAACAAAACAGTTGATGTCTTTTCACAATCATCTCTATTCCCCAAAAAATACGTAATTTGAGAACCAATAGACCTATCAAAAATTGAATCGAGACATCTGAAACTACGGCCATTTGTGGTGGTGATGATTTTCTTGCATCCCTTTGATTCCTGCATTCAACATGAAGGTCAAATTAGTGTTGCACCAACAAGAAATGAATGGCTCAAACTTGAGACGGGTTCCAAATGCTTTCAAGAAATTTGTGTGTGTATCCGTGTGCATATATATACATATGTATGTATACACACATACATATGTGTATGTGTATGTGTATGTATGTATGTATGTATGTATGTATGTATGTATGTATGTATGTATGTATGTATGTATGTATATACATAGATATACATACATGTGTGTATTTATGTATATATAAATATATAATTATGTGGGTAAGTGCACGGAGTTATGGATAATTTTTCGGGCATCTTATTATAACGTGTATGCATTATAACTTCTATAAACAAAAGAGACCTAAACCTATGAACATTCTATTCTCACTTGTTTTGTTATTTACTTTGACTTTATCTACCCTAGATTGTGTTTGTGTTATGTTTGGAGGAGGATAAAAAACATTACCATCTCCCATTACATGGACAATGCTATTGCAGAGGGGAGGCAACCAAGCAAAAACCAAAGCTATTAACAATATATTTTAGCATTTTTTTATTTGTATTGTTTTATTGTTAAAACCACTTTTTTAATAGTTTGTTCAAGTGCAAGACAATAACCTGCTAAGCCTTCTCTTAACCCTCCACCTAACCCTCCTAACCCTCCTAGACCTCTTACAATTCCACAAGACCCCCTAGGTAGTTAGAATGATTTAGCTACACATATAGTTGAGAACAAAATAGAAATTGAATAAACAATTAGGAGAATGAGGGATCTCGCTTCGACCAAAACCCACCGCACCTATTTGGATAATACCCTAGAGTCAGTACTAGACTAAGTTGACTCGATAACAAGTCAAATTTACAAATGGGCATCATATTGGGATAGATATAGGGCTTACTGTGTTGACAAATTTCTAGCACATGAGGTGAATGACAAAAAAATATCAAAAGACCTAATTTATCCCTTATTTATCGATCTAGCAACCAATACACCTTTTCCACTATCCAAAAAATGGTTCCCAATCCATATATGCCAATAAAATTTGATTAGAAATAATTTTGAGGACCAATGGTGGATGGTGTCTGATTGCCCACCTTGTAACAACCACAAGTTTTCAGTATCTTTTTTAAGAAACTCTATTACAAATTTTTCCTCAATGAGATTCATAAATTTTTTGAATACTGAGAGTTTTAGGGCTGAGGGAAAGGTTCTACACATGATAGACTAGGTCCCATTCAGCCTAAGATCCTATTTGTAGTGAGTGAAGTTATGGATATTGACAATTTGCATGCGCTTAGTGCACTTACTGACACACTCATTCCACATAAGGGTAAGTGCATGGACTTGGGGGAGAATTCCACGGACAGTTACCACAATATGATTGAATTAATTAATAATGTGATCACATTATTTAATTAATGTAATCGCATTACTTAAGGTTAGGTTCAGGATTATCTAGCCATAGCGGGATCATGTTAGTGTTAATAACGTGATCACCTTATATTGAATAGTAACATGATCGTGTTATAAACACTAACATGATCACATTAATAATGTGATCACGTCAATAACATGATCGCGTTCCTTGTGTTTTAAAAAAAAAAAAAATAGGAAACCTATACGTAAAATGTATTCATTTTGCATTCATGTTTCTTCCTCATAGTGTGCTCTGTGAACACGTTTTGTCCAAACCAGTGCTAGGAAGTGCCATGAAGTTTTAGAATTCACCCCACAAGCCTCCTGATCAATGATGTTACTACGTAGGAGAAGTAATCAAAATATCTTCTATTTAACCTTAATTTTTCATAATTTTCATTATTTTTAACCCATGGTTTTAATTATAATTTTTTTTCCTAACAACCAGTCTTGCTAACCCTCCCAACCCTCCACAAAACTCTCTAGTTGTTCCTCCTATCTCTCAACCTAACCCTCCTACAGTTCCCCAAAGCCCCTACCAGTCAAGAGTTGTTGATTGATATTATTATTGAAAACAAACTTGAAATTGAAGACCTAATTGATAGAATGAGATATCCCAATTCAATCAACCCACACCATACCTAGCTAGTTTATTCCCTACAGACCTTATTAGGTCAAATTGACTCGATAATGAGTCAAATTAATTGATGGACTTCATATAGAGATACTTTTAGGGCTTATTACATTGACAAATTGTTAGCCCTTTAGGTCAAGAGCATAGAAATTTTAAAAGCTAACATATGTGCCCTAATCATTGACCCAACCACCAATGACCCCTTTCCCATACCGACGAAACATTTTCCTATCCATCACTATGTACATAACTTAATCATGGTAAATTTTTGGGATCAATGGTGGATGGTCTTTGACTATCCACCATGTAACAACCATGAGATCCCTTTATATTTTTAAAGAAAATTCTATTGTGAGTTTGTCTTCAATTGGATTCCCAATTATTTTGATTTTAGTTAGTTTTAAGGCCGAGGAAAAGGCTCTACATAGGATTGACTAGGTGCATGTCATGCACCTAATCGGTCTACGTGGATTCTTATCCAAAAGCCTCTTGAGCCTGAGATCCCCTCTGCGGTTTTTGCCATTATTATCTAAGTTCCCATTATTGCCACCAAAGACACCATCCTTCCATGCATGATTTTGGAATATTGTTGTTGTCCTCATTTATATTCACTCCTTCTTTGAGTGGACATTTATTTTTATTCATTGCATATTTTCTTGTTTAGAGAGCTCAGTTTTGGTCTTTTACTTCAGAATCATGCACATGGTTGCTCCATTCTTAATGTGTAAAATTATTTAAAAATATAAAAATTATTCTTATCATATTAATTTAATTTAATGTGTTGAGAACGATTCCTATATCTTGTTATGGAGTGGAGAGATCCTCGTTTTTGCTTAATCAATAAGTAACCCATTTATTCAAGTGAGATTTATAATAGTTTATATTTTTAAATTATTAGATTAATTGTTGGATTGGGATGTTAAATTTAATCTCCATTTGATTTTACTAGAATAGATTTTCTCCTTATTTAAAGAAGGAGATTGAATTTTTTTAATATTTTAGGTCCATGGTAGAATTTGGAGCAATTTGTTTTCACCAAATAGAAAATTTTAAGCTCGATGTAATGCTCAATTAAATTTATTTCATTTACGCAAATCTATATAACAATTATAAGATAGATATTGATAAATTAATATCTATAAATGATTTCTAAATTTATATATTTAAAATATTTAAGCTAATAATTATTTTGAACTTGCCATTCTATCAATTTCTCAACTTTAGTTTTTTCTATTATTGTCATAGATTTCATTTAAGTGTGTTAAAGTGTGATAGTTTTATAGAATTTGGTGTGGTTTTTAAATACATGAAAGACACCATCATTCCACTCATGATCTTTTTAGACTTTATTTGTTACCACTTGATTTGTACATCTTGCATACCATGGGAATTATCACACTATTTGAACATCAATTGTGGATGTGAAGATCTAGGATAGTCTACCTTATGGTTGAATATTATTGTCTATTGTGACTTGGGAACCACTCATGTTGTCTGGGTATTTTGAGCATAGCCTTCAAATTTTCACTTAAAGCATGTGTAGGCTTCTTGAAAATAGTTTAATGGCATACAACATGCCTTGCAAATATTCCCAAAAAGCATAGTGTGCATAGATTAGATAAAATCTCTCCATATTTTACATGCTTTAACTTTAGTAAGTTATAGTTAGAAATATCTATCTCTATCTCTCTTGCATGCTCTTGTAAATTATTATTTTAATTCATGCCCCTATGTGATCTTCTATTTATACACAAAGGTCTTATTTATTTATGAATGTTAGAAGAACAATGTCACCTTCATTTTTTTTTCATTCATATATTTATTCTTGCTAGCATAATACCATTTTTTTTTTTTTCCACATGGTATTAGAGCATTTGGGTCTAATGCTTGGGTATACATCCTCAAGGGTAAACATAAGCCCATGCAAAAACATGGAAATCCTTGCATTTTTTATGGTTACCTATAAGGTGTCATGTTGTTAAGAAATAAGAAGATTCATATCCTCATCCACCACCACCCAGCACTGACTCCTTGTCTAATTCTGAAATGGTTCCAAAAGAATAAACATGATATCGGGTCTTCTATGGGTGATTTGAATGAGAAAATCTCTTCAAACACCCCATTCTTTAAAGCACACTAAGAACTAAAAACTAACACGATCCTCTCTGATTTATTTGAATTATACTCTAAACTAATGTGATAAATAACTTTCATCAAAGAATTCACTGTTAATGGTTAAAGAACATTGTCTATCTATATGATTAAATATATATGAATTTGAATTCAAAAATTCATCCACCACTTCCAACACATTTGTATAGGAAAATCGCACATGTTCCCATGATCAAAATCTCCAAAGCCATTCGAAGATGCGTTCTTATAGTTGCTCAAGAATATGGAGACACTGACAACAAATGTTGTCAATGTTGAATCCATAGTTAGAGATCTCCACCTCCAATTTTTTATGGATAAAAACTAGCACTGCCAACATGTCGAGGGTGGCGAATAATTTAAAGGACTTGGCCTCTAATCATGCCCTATTAAGAGACAGAATACTTGTTCCCCCTCAAAAATATTATTCCCAATACATGAAAATTATTAATTTTTAGGCCAACTTTAGATGCACATAAAATAAAAACCCTAAGTCACTTGTAGGAAATGAAAAAATACTCATGTGCATCTCTAATCCCTATAATTTCACCATGGATCATGTTGATCTAACATAAGAGACAAATCTATGGTAGATGAAATACTAATCAGTGCTGAAATGCAACTTTTATGAAGTCAAGAGACACATTCTTATCCTCTAACTGATGTTTCTACTTTTGGGATCTCCCCTTGTAAATATATCACTTCCAACATGTCTAGATAAGGAAACCACACATGTTCCCATGACCACAAGATCTGAAGCCACCCAGAGATGGGATTTTATGGTTACTCAGGAATGTGAAAAACACACATAATAAATGTTGTCAAAATTGAAGATGTAGTTGGAGATCTCCACCTTCGGTGCTTTGTGGTTGAAAAATCATAGTGCCACCACATTGAGAGTGGAAAATAACATCTAGGACCACATTTTTAGCCTCTGATCATGCCTCGTCAGGGGATAGAGTACCCGTTCTGGCCTCAAGAACATGCTTCCCAATACAAAAAAAATATTGTTTTTTGGTCCAACTTCAGACGTGCATAAAATGGAATGCATAAATCACTCAAATAAACTAAAAGAACCCTCACTTGCATCTGCATGCACTCCTTTATCGGTGTAGCGGAGGTCCAAAGGGGCCACATCATAAAACACATGGATAATCTAAGTTTTAGTTTGTAAGATCAGAGTAAGCTCAACTAAACACCACGCAGACTCGGCATATATTCTATAAAATATAACGATATGAACTGAAGAGAGGACCAAATGGCATTTTGAAGCCCAGAAGGAAATGGTTCTTAGAAATGCCTTCAATCCCAAATCCTTAAAGAATTGTAAAGATGAAAAACTAGCGTCATTTTGGCATCGGGGGCCTGATGGTTAATGAAAACATCATACAATCTTGGAGATGCAGCTGATTTTAGTCTTTGGTGTGCAGGTTCAATTCCAGCGAAAGCATCATTTTCTTCAATTTCTGGACGGGATGAAGACGAGGAAGACGCCATATCTGGAAGACTGAAACAACAAAAGTGTGAGAAGATGATTTGAAATTAAAATATTTCAACTAAATCTGACATGTTAAAATACCATAAATATTTTTGCACCATTCTTGGAGCTCGACTATGGGTTTTTTCATTATTATCCTGGTTCCATTATCAGCACCACAGATACCATCCTTCCATGCAAGATTTTTGAATATTATTGGTGTCCTCATTAATATTCACTCCTTTTCTGAGTGGACGTTTGCTTTTGTTGAATGTGGATTTTCTTGTTAAGAGAGTTCAGTTTTGGTCTTTCGCTTCAGAATCACAGTTGCTACGTTCTTAATTTGTTAAAAAATAAAAAATGTTAAAATGCTTGTTGTCAGATTAATTTAATTTATTTTGTTGAGAAGGATTCCTATATCTTCCTTAGGAGTGGAGAGATCCTTGGTTTTGCTTAATCAATAAGTATCCTATATATTCTAGCTAGATTTATAATAGTTTATATTTATAAATTATTAGATTAATTGTTGGATTGCGATGTTAAATTTCATTTCCATTTGATTTTTTTTTAGTATAGTTTTTCTCCTTATTTGAAGAAGGTGATTGAAATTTTTTAATATTTTAGCTCCAGAGTAGAATTTGGAGCAAGTTTTTTTTCACCAAAAAGAAAATTTTAAGCTTGATGTAATGCTCAATTAAATTTTTTTCATTTACACAAATCTAATATAGATATTGATAATTTAATATCTATAAATGATTTCTAAATTTGTATATTTAAAATATTTGAGCTGATAACTATTTTGAACTTACCATTGTATCAATAGCTCAACTATAGTTTTTGCCATTATTGACATAGCTCCCATTTAAGTGTGTTAAAGTGATAGTTTTATAGAATTGTGTGTGGTTTTTAAATGCACCAAAGACACCATCTTTTCACTCGTGATCTTTCTAGACTTTACTTTTTACCACCTACTTTGTACATTTTGCATACCATGGGAATTATCACACTATTTGAACATCAATTGTGGGTGTGAAGATCTAGGACATTCTGCCTTATGATTGAATATTGTTGTCTATTGTGACTTGGGAACCACTCATGTTGTCTAGGTATTTTGAGCATTGCCTTCAACTTTTCACTTTAGGCATGTGTAAGATTCTTTAAAATAGTTTAATGTCATACAACATGGCTTACAAATATTCCCAAAAAGCATAGTTTGCATAGATTAGATAAAATCTCTCCATATTTTGCATGCTTTAAGTTTCATAAGTTATAGTTAGAAATATCTATCTATATCTCTCTTGCATGCTCTTGTAAATTAATTTTTTCAATTCATGCCCCTAAGTGATCTTTTATTTATACACAAAGGTCCTATTTATTTATGAATGCCAACATAACAATGTCACCTTCATTGGTTTTTTCATACGTATATTTATTCTTCCTCGCATAATACCATTTTTTATTTGTTTCCATGTGGTATTAGAGAATTTGGGTCTGATGCTTGGGTATACATCTTCAAGGGTAAACACAAGTGCATGCAAAAACATAGAAAGCCTTACATTTTTTTTGGTTACCCAGAAGGTGTCGTGTTGCTAAGAAATAATAAGATTCAAATCCTCATCTAACACCCCCCAAAACTGACTCCTTGTCTAATTTTTAAATGGTTCCAAAAGGTTAAACATGTTGTCGGGTCTTCTATGGGTGATCTGAGTGCTTAAAAATCTTCAGACACCCCATTCCTTAAAGCACAATAAGAACTAAAAACTAATATGATCCTCTACAATTTATTTGAATGATACTTTGAACTAACATGATAAATGACTTTCATTAAAGAAATCACAATTATTGGTTCAAGAACATTGTTTACCTATATGATTAAATATATATGAATTTGAATTCATAAATTCATCTATCACTTCCAACACATCTGTATAGGAAAATCACACATGTTACCATAACCAAAAGCTACAAAGCCACCCGAAGATGGGTTCTTATAGTTGCTCGGGAATCCAAAAACACT
This sequence comes from Torreya grandis, assembly GCA_037957365.1. NCBI lineage: Eukaryota > Viridiplantae > Streptophyta > Pinopsida > Cupressales > Taxaceae > Torreya > Torreya grandis. The sequence goes on from JARHVA010006766.1 coordinate 193,304, forward strand.
GGCAACAAATGTTGTCAAAGTTGAAGCCATAGTTAAAGATCTACACATCCATTTTTTTATGGCTAAAAAGTATCACTACCAACATGATGAGGGTGGATAATAATGTATAGGACCAAGTTCTTGGCCTCTAATCATGCCCTATTAGGAGACAGATTACTTTTTCCCCCCTCAAGATCACGCTTCCCAATACATGAAAATCATTAATTTTTAGTCCAACTTTAGATGCACATAAAATAAAAACTTAGGGTTAACTTATAGGAAATGAAAAAATCCTAATGTGCTTCTCTAATCCCTATAATTTCACCTTGGACTATGGTGATCTAATATAAGAGACAAATCTATGGTAGATGAAATCCTAATCAGTGCTAAAATGCAAATTTTATGCAGTCAAGAGACACGTTCTTATCCTCTAACTAATGTTTTTACTTTTGGGACCTCCCCTTGTAAATATATCACTTCCAACATGTTTGGATAGGCAAATCACACATGTTCCCATGACCATGAGATCTAAAGCCACCCAAAGATGGGATTTTATAGTTACTCAAGAATGCAAAAAACACACATAATAAATGTTGTCAAAATTGAAGATGTAGTTGCAGATCTCCACCTTTGGTGCTTTGTAGTTAAAAAATTGTAGTGTCACCACATCGGGAGTGAAAAATAAGATCTAAGACCATGTTTTTAGCCTCTGACCATGCCTCATCAAGAGATAGATTACCTGTTCTAGCCTAAAAAACATGCTTCCCAATACAAAAAATATATTATTTTTTGGTCTAACTTCAAATGTGCATAAAATGGAATCCATAAATCACTTAGACAAACTAAAAGAACCCTCACGTACAACTTTGATCCCTTTATGTTCACCCAGGATAATGATGATCCAACATAAGAGATGAATATGTGGTAGATGGTATACTAATCAATGTTAAAATATAGCTTCTATGCAGTCAAGAGATAAGTTCTTGTCCTCCAATTTATGTTTCCACTTCTGGGACCTCCCATTGAAAATATATAACTTCCAGCACATCTAGATAAGAAAATCACATGTTTCCCCTCAATCACAAGCTTTAAAGTCACCTGGATGTAAGTTTTTATAGCTGCTCATGAATGTGGAAACACTTATAATAAATGTTGTCAAAGTTGAAGGGATTTTAAGCAATTGTCTTATTTTCACCATCATATTAGATGTTATCAGTCCTAGGTCATACATTTTAGGTCTTAAGTAATTTTATCAATGAAAAAAACAATTGACATCTTTCACTATCATTTAATTCTTCAAAGTAATTATACCAAACTTTTTCATGTGTTCTTATTGAATGGCATCTAGGAAAAAATTTAAGCATTGGTTTCAAAATGTTTTCATCAACTTCAACTACGTACATGGGTCTTCTACATATAATCTTACTAATGGTACTAATGGTACAATTGTTTGATTTGGTGTTTCCATATTATTATCTCCACTACTAGGTCTTCAATTTTTTATTGGACATGTATAGTTTAATTCATTTTTACTTTCACTATTGAGTGTTTCCATGGAATTTTATTCATTGTTAATTTCATGAATCTGTGTTTTCATGTAATTTTATTCATCATTAGGGGGTAAATCATCATGCATATATTTATCATCAATAAAATTAAAAACTTCATACTTTGAATGTGGACTTGTAACATAATTTGAAATTTTAGTTAAACATTCATCGTCATTATTCATTTCATCATTATCCATTTCATCATCATCTATCACATTTGGTTCATTGGGGATAATATATTTACCTTGTCTTGAATTAAATGTTTACATTCATTTCCTTTTTTTTTATCTCAACACTTGTAATTGCTCCATATTTTTTTGTTTTAATTTATTCCTCATTTTTTAATGAAATTCATCACCCATCACTACACAAAATTGATAGCTTTTGAGGGTGGGGACCAAAAACACTTTTGTATTCCACTATATAGGGCCCAAAATGATGTAAAGAATAATATTAGGAACAAAAATCTTGAAATAGATCAAATATAAAAATTGGAAAGCATTGTGTTCGCTTATAAAGAAACATGTAATAGTTATTATATGCACTAAATTTTTGTTCCTTGCTCAGCTTTTTAACTCCAATGGTGACCCAACTCACATTAGTATTATTTCTTAACAGCTTTGATGCTACTATTTACTCATTCATTGATGTTACTGCTAAGCATCACTTACAAGGACATCTAAGCAAGAAAAAATATTTTCCTTTAACTAAATATCTTATTCTTTAGTCTTTGGGATTCCTAACAATACATTCTAATATGTATGATTTATAGTGTTGAAACATCCTAACTAGATTCCCTTATTCAAAATACACTATCATATTTCAAAACCCATATGTCATATTTATTAAAACCTATATATCTTGCTTGACTCTCTTTAAACATCCTAACAAAATCCATTGATACCCTCCAACTATATGTCAAAATACACTATCATGAAAGCCTTATCTATATGTCCACTTTCTCTTAACACTTAAAGCAAGGACATCCCAACTCTATGGCATAAAGAAAGGAAATGTATATATGAAAACATATTATACTATATTAAACAAAATTAAAGATGTAAAAGATTATTTGAGAGTGCAAGGCATCTAGGGAGTCCTTCTATATAGATGTTAAAGATGTATTAATACAATGGGTTACACCCTTTCAATTTTAGCTAGGATAATTGATTATATAAAAATAAGTTCATTACAAGTAACCTCTTATAGAGATGTTTTATCTGCAAAGCATGGGGAGAGAAGGATAAGAGTCCATGAAAGATTGATTCTCCCAATATGCCTCTCCTTTTGGTAAATTCATCCACTTGAGCACAATATCCTTATTTGGAATGCAAATTCCTTGTATAGATTTCAATAGCACCTTTAGATTCAAGAAATTACTTTTTTCTTCATCTATAATGTTAACTCAATTTGAAAAATAACATGAATACCCAATTTCAATGCAAAATACACTAAAACTTAGTCATCTTACTAATCTTGAATGGTCCATATAACTTGGGAAATGACTTGAAGTTTCGACCACTTTTATTCAATAAAAATGTCTTCTATGATTAGAGACATATGAAGACTCAAGATGTCCTAAAATTATTTTAATATATTTGGTGTTGATCAGTGTGTTTCTTCATGAAATTTTAAGATTATATAGAAATACATATGCATCCATACATATAAAAACACACACATATTAATACACGCACACGCACACGTGCACGCACACACACACACACACACACACACACACACACACACACACACACACACACACACACACACACACACACACACACACACACACACACACACACACACACACACACACACACACGTGTGTGTGTGTGTGTGTGTGTGTGTGTGTGTGTGTGTGTGTGTGTGTGTGTGTGTCTATGTGTATATATATGTATGTATGTATGTATGTATGTATACACATACATAAGTGTGTGTGTGTGTGTGTGTGTGTGTGTGTGTGTGTGTGTGTGTGTGTGTGTGTGTGTGTGTTCTATGGATATCTTACTGTAACATGTATGCATTATAACTTATATAAACAAAAAAGGACCTAAACCTGTGACCATTCTACTTCTCACTTGTTTTCCTTTTTCCTTTGACCTTATCTACCCTAGATTGCATTTGTGTTATTTTTGGAGGATGATAAAACACATTACCATCCCCCATTACATCAATAAATTGATAATGCTATTGCAGAAGGGAGGTAAACAAGCAAAATTCAAACCTATTAATAGTAGATTTTAGAAAAAAATATATATTTGCATTTTTTATTGTTAAAACTATTTTTTTAATAGCCTATTCAAGTGCAAGATAACATCCTGCTAACCCTCTTCTTAACCTTCCACCTAGCCTTCCTATCCCTCTTAGTCCTCTTACAATTTTATAAGACCACCTTAGGCAGTTAGGAGGATTTAGCTACACACATAGTTGAGAACATAATAGAAATTGAACAAACAATTAGGAGAATGAGGGATTTCACTTCGACCAACACCCACCACACCTATTTGGATAATATCCTAGAGTCAATACTAGGCCATCTTATCTCAATAATAAGTCAAATTTATATATGGACATCATATAGGGATAGATGTAGGGCTTACTATGTTGAAAAATTTATAACACATGAGGTGAATGACAAAAAAAATATCAAAAGACTTAATTTATCCTTTATTCATCAATCCAACAACCAATGCACCTTTTTCACTATCCACAAAATTATTCTCAATCCATCAATTCCAATAAAATCTAATTAGAAACAATTTTTGGGACCAATGGTGGATGGTGTTTAATTACCCACCTTGTAACAACCACGAGGTTCCATTGTAATTTTTAGGAAACTCTATTACAATTTCATCCTCAATGAGATTCCCAACTATTTTGAATACTCAAAGTTTTAGGGCTAAGGGAAAGGCTATTCACATGATAGAATAGGTCCCATTCAGCCTAAGATCCCATTTCTAGTGAATGAGGTCGTGGATATTGACAATTTACATGCACTTAGTGTTCATACACACTCATTCAGCATAAGAGTAGACTTTTTAATACTAATGCTAGAGAACATGAACATGGAGATACTCCACCTGGTGTGTAAATGTGTACTTGAACTCACTATTATAGATGTTGTGGTGATATATGCACTGGACCTTTAGATGATGATGATGGTGTTTTTGAGGGCCTAGATGATATACTTTTGAGTGACATTTTTTGGCACATACATTTAGTGTGTACACATCAACTACACATGTAGTGTCTTATATATTTGACATGTTAAATTTTAGTTGTATTAGTATTTAAAAGCTAACAATTAATCTACATATAAATTCCATAATATATATGTAATTTTTTAATTTTTAGGAGTAGATAGTGCCATCATCTTCACGGTCCACTATTGCATTTTTTGATCTTAGCTAGTTGATGTTTACATACTCATAAATAGTTTGTGGGCCATCTACTATTGTATATATTTATGTTACTAGGCCAATGTTTACATATACAAAGGTAATTTTTCAAATATTATACTCCATATATATATATATATATATATATATATATATATATATATATATATATATATATATATGCTCAACTAAAAATCATATATTGTTTATTCACTTGATGACCACAATGGAGACTCCTCCATTTTTATAGGTTGAGATAGACATAGGAATTATTATTGTAATGTCATCGACACAGGCACTCATTGAGGTACATGTTAACTTGTAATTTTTAATTGTAAATATAGATTTATTTTAGTAATTTTAATCTCTACTCAGGAAATATAACTTATGTGAATGTATTATGTACATAGGGTTTTCTGATGACATCTAATAGTCCTATTCAAATGCTCATTAGGGAACCTTCTCATGTTTTATCCCTCTTTCACACACATGTTCATGCACCTTGACCTATCATTGACCCTATTGAGCATTAGATGCAGATTGAGTGTGACCATGAGATTGTGGTAAGTGCATGTTTGAATAATTTTTATATTAGTTTAAAATCAATTTTTGAACTTGGTTGTATGTCTAGTATGTAAAGTTTATAATAATATTTGTATATGAACTGGTTCAGCTATACGTAAGTTATGAGTTTAAGACTCACTATCAAACCTTTGAGGAATCTAAGTCATCTGAGGAATATCCATTTATGAGTTGGGCATCTTAGGGAGAGTCTTTTCAAGGAAGGCAAAGATAGGGAGACTATTTGATGAGTATAATATCTTAGATGATGTACTTGTTTGTATGCTCATATGGAAATGTATGTGTTTTTGGCATTGTATACCGATATGACATTCACCCAACTTTCTATTATATTTTTAGATGATGTAATTTTTTGTATGACTATAAGGTAATGCATGCATATTATTGGCATTGTATGCTTATATGGCATGTGTGTGTCTATATATATATATATATATATATATATATATATATATATATATATATATATATATATATATATATATATATATATATATATATATATATATATATATATATATATATATATATATATATATATAATGGGGGACAACAGTGGGGTGGGGGTATAAAGAGACACTTTTTTTTTTAAAATATAGTTGTTAAACTTGGAGAGAATGTTAGAGACACTTGGAAAAAGAATTTGACAATGACGTAAGAATATGAACTATCTCATTTTGAATGTAGTTTTTGAATATATAATTTTTTTCAATATCCAACTGATAAATTTGTGTGAAATAGATGCATTTATTATAATGAATTGGCCTTTTTTGTGAAAAGATAAGGAGACTACATGTGTATGAACACATTTTTCTGAGTAAACAAATGAATTGATGTATGAAATTTCATTTATACATAGATGAAATGTCGAAGATCAGTAATTTTTTTTTTTTTTTTTTTTTTTTTTTTTTTTAATATGTATATTTTTAAAATAATTTTACAAGTCAAAATAGCTAGAAAATTGGAACTTCAAGTGTGTACAAACACAAATTTTTGACATTAACTTCAAAAAAAAAAAAAAAAAATTCAAATCATAGCCAACGATGTGTAGATTGATTAAGTATAAGTTTTATAACATTTTGATTAATGATTCAAAAATTATAAAACTATTTATAACAATATGCATATAATCCATAATTAGGTGTATTGTGATATATATATACATATATATATATATATATATATATATATATATATATATATATATATATATATATATATATACATATATATATATATATATATATACATATATATATATACATATATATATATATATACATATATATATATATACATATATATATATATATATATATATATATATTACACAATACATGTAATTATGGATTATATGCATATTGTTATAAATAGTTTTATAACTTTTTGATCATTAATCAAAATGTTATAAAACTTATACTTAATCAATCTACACATCATTGGCATATATATATATATATATATATATATATATATTCAAAAACTACGCTTTCGCCTCTAGAAACTGATATATATATATATATATATATATATATATATATATATATATATATATATATATATTAAATAATAAAATTTACCCGATCAGATGTGTTGACAAAGACGAAAAAGTATCCTAAATTTTTTAAAAACCAAGTGGGTTACTCCATGGTTGGTTTTAGGTTAGGTTTGGGCCTCCCCAAGCCTATACCCAAAGAAAATTTGGAGGGAAAATACAAAATTAAAAGAATAAAATGTTGAAAAGGTGTATGCCCTTTTAAAGATGTATAATTTTTTGTTGTGTGCAGTTTGAGCTTTTTTTTTTTTTTTTTGGCTTTTAAAGACATGTATGTGTTTTTTATTGTGTTTTTATTTTTATGTGTAGTCTGAACTAGTTTTTGTTGTTGTGTTGTTTTTTGTTTGTGTTTTCAAGGATATATTTAGTAAAATAAATGTAATATGTATAAGTTTACATTTAATTTATATTACTTATATTTTAAATTTATTTTACTAGATTTAACAAATTAGGTCCACCTTGTAACTTATGAAATCAATTCTAGAGCTGCAGGAGTTACCATTTAGAAGTTCATTTTTCAAAATCCAATTTGGTCAATATGTAGTTTTGAGAATTTTAGGATTGGAAGATAGAATGAGAGATGAGGTTTCAAATCATGTTACATGTGTAATAGATCTATAACATTCATTATGCCCCCTATTTTACCTAATTAAGTATGCCCTACCTATTTTACCTACTTGAGTATGACCTACCTAGTTGAATACTCAAGCTTGAAGGTGGATCCCTAAATAATTTATGGGCTTTTCAATCAATGGGTCTATCAATATGCATAAATGACTGCCATATAGCATGTAACATGTAACATACCTATAATCATGATATGGTCACTCATACATGACATCTAACACATACCTATTACAACATGTATGTATGTAGTCACTCATACATGATATCTACTTGTAGTATAATATGATAAATTCTGCCAGACATGAATGTAGATATTCAACCTAATATAATCCACTCAGAATAGAATAAATTTAAACACCATTCAAAATTGATTCTAAAAATACACCATTCACTATGAAGCAAATGTTAAATGGATGGTCAATCCATGTTTTTTCAATGCCAATCTCATGCATTATTCTGACATCACATAGAATAAAGTCATATTCTAACACTCCAAATTCACATAGGACACTCCCTCATTAGCTTTCATCATCTCTAATGACTCCCTCATTGACCCTCATATTACATTATCATCCCTAGTCACTCCCTCATTGGCTCTCATTGTCCTTAATCACTCCTTTATTGGCTATCATCATCCCTCATTATCACTAATCACTCCCTCATCAATCCTCATCATCCCTAATCACTCCCTCATCATCCCTCATCATCCCTCATTATCCCTAATCATCCTTAAACACTCCCTCATCAATCCTCATCATCCCTAATCATATATAATCACTCTCTCAACATCCCTCACCATCCCTCATCATCCCTAATTACACTCTCATCATCCATCATCAACCATAATAACTCCCTCATAAACCATAATTATTTTTTATCATCCCTAGTTAATCTTTCATCATATTTCATTGTCCTTCATCATCCTTAATCATTCCCTCATAAACCCTCATTCATCCTCATCCCTTATGGTCCTTAGCCATTCCCTCATTAGACCTCATCGTACCTAATCACTCCATCATCCCTAGTCACTATTTCATATTTTAGAGTGTGTTCCAATTCAATAGTTAGTAGAATTTTTTTTAGACTAAACAATATCTTTTTTAGATGAATGTTGAATGGTGTTTTGATTCTTTTTATTATAATTAGAGTTTTAGATGGTTATTATTCACAATCACGTCTAGTAGATTAGGTAGGGCCATGATGGATTACTCTAAGGAGATTGTTGAATGATTTCCATGGTGGAAATAAGATGATATCCTATTTGCACTTGCATGGTGGAAATTCATTTTGAATGATGAGGGATGATGAAAGATCAAAAATTACCTCTTTGCACTTACTTCATATACTCTAATTTGAAAAATAAGTTATAAAAAAAGAAACTATGTTTCCTTCTCAATGCAAAAAAATGATGTTTGTATGCTCTTTGGAAGTGGGGATGTACGTGTGGGTTAGAAAATGAGTTAGTATGATGCAAACTATATTAATCATCAATGATAAATTGATATGATGTTGGTAAGTGAAAATGAGTTACATTTTTATCTAGAGTTTTAATCCATGCTTGAGTTGTATTGCAAGCCCATGTTGCATTGTAAGCTTGAGTTGCATTGTAATCTTGAGTTGAATTTCTAGTCCAAGTTGCATTTTGAGCATGAGTTACAATGGGAGCCCAAGTTGCATTTCCATTCCAAGTTACATAGGGAGCCCGAATTACATTGGAATCTTAAGTTATATTTTTAGACTAAGTTGCATTGTGAGCTTGAGTTTCATTGTGTTCCCAAGTTGCATTGCTAGCTCGAGTTGTATTGGGAGCCCAAGTTGTATCAAAATCCTAAGGTTCATTAGGAGCACAAGTTTCATTTCTAATTATGTATATTTTAAAATGAGTGTGATTATCATGAGATCCCTATGAGAATCATGACATGGATTTTAACTCATAGCTACTATTGGGGGAGGATGTTCTTTGAATTCCTCTATGGGAAAATAAGTTACAACAAAGGAAACTTTGTAATTCTCCCTTGTCGTGAAATCAATGTTGGAATTCTACATATACTTAGGTTAAGAAATAAATAGTAAATGTATGAAGGAAAATATGTTTACTCTTAAATTCAAGATCAAATGTTGCCTTGAACTTTGTTTTTGCCTCAAATTTGCATATCATGGTTTTTTATAGCTTGGATTTCTTATTAATCTACAAAGAGTGGTAGGTTGATGTTTGGGTCTTTGTTTCAGTTTGAGCTTTGGCCTCAAACCACTGTAAGGGTTGTCAATACCACATTCCTAACTCACCCACCTAGTAGTAGAATTGATGACATGTGTTTTGGTATTTCTTAATGGTTTCATAGATTTAACCTTTGGAACTATTGGATCTCACCCCCTTTTCATGACTTCTCTATAGATGTTGACTAGTGTAGTTCTTGTGTCAATTCCTCATTGGTATTCATATTTTGATGAGGAGGAGATGAAATTATTATTATGGACACATTTATTTATTTTTTATTTAGGTTATAAATGTTGAGTGAAAGGGCTAGAGAATTTTGTATCTTCTCATGTTTACAATTTATTCTCAAAGAATAGTGTGGGTCATGAGTATAAATTATTAGCATTTGTGTCTCTAAATTTGCTATAGTTTCTCCTTACATTTAAATTTGTGTGCTTGTGTGGTAATTATGATAGGAAATTGGAGAGGGGGTTGATCATAACAACCAATATTTACATCATTCCTCTATGGTGTGGTATCCACAATGTGTGTTTGTCATATAGGTTTAGTGTTTGTCATTTAGGTTTCATTTTTAGGGTTTTGGGTAAAGGGTTTAGGTTTCAAAGTTTATGTTTTAGTGTTTGGGGTTGATTTTTTAGGTTTATAGAATTTAAGTTTTAAGGTTTAGGGTTTATGGTTATAGGATTTAGGGTCTATGGTTTTGGGTTTGAGGTTTTATGGTTTTGGGTTTGTGGTTTAGAGTTCAACTTTAAGGGTTTAGGGTTTAGTGCTTAGGGTTAATATTTTTGGGTTTAAGTTTTTGGGTTCAGTGTTTAGGGTTTATGTTTCATGATTTTGAATATTGTGTTTAGGATTTAGTGTTTAATATTGAGGGTATAGGGTTAAGTTTTTATGGTTTAGTGTTTAGGATTTAGGATATTAGGCTTATGGTTTGGGATTTAGGGTTAAGGTCTTAAAGTTTAGGTTTTAGGGTGTAGGGTATAGAGTATAAATTCTAGGGTTTAAGGTTTTAAGGTTTAGGGTTTAGGTATTATTGTTTTGGGTTTAGGGCTAATTTATTAGGGTTAAGCATTCAAGGTTTATGGATTAAAGTTTGGGGTTTAGGATTCAATGTTCTGGGTTTAAGGTCTAGTGTTTAGGGTTTGGGATTTAGGGTTAATGGTTTACGTGGATATAGAGTGTACTAAGGTTATTAGATAAATTTATGTCTGGTATGAGTGATTGTATCATGACTACAAGAATATACCATGTATGAGTGAAAACATACCTACATGAAGTACTAGGTATGGGTAGATATAATTTATGAATGACTGTATCATTACTATATGTATGCTATAGGTTGCATGCTACAGGCTAGTCATTTATACATATTGATAAACCCATTGATTAAAAAAACCACAAATTATTTATGAATTCATATTGAATCCACCTTCAAGCCATTTACACGAATGTCCCTAGTCACTCCTTTCACCTATAATAGTCACTCCTTTCTCTATAAAGTTGGGAATGCCCCCTATCCTTTATTTATATAAGTGATAACTCAAGATTATGATTAATGGTTAGATGTTTAGGCTTTAAGGTTTATGGTTGATGGTTCAAGATTCATAGTTAAAGGTTTAGGGTATATCATTTAGGGTTCAAGTTTTAGTGTTATGGCTTAGGGATTATAATTTAAGGCTTATAATTTAGATTTTATGCTAAATTGTTTGGGTTTTATGGATTTTGGCTCAAGGTCAAGGGTTTAGCTTTTAGGGTTTGGGGATTAGGGTTTGGATTTCTTATTTCACACTTAAGGTTTAGGGTTTATGGTGTAGGGTTTAGCATTTTTGTCTTGTGGGTTTGGTTGAGGGTTTGGTTTTTATAACTCAGTGTTTAGTATTTAGCGTTTGGGGATTAGGGCTTGGGAATTAGGATTTGTGCTTCAGTGTTTATTGTCTAGAGCTTACAATTTGGGTTTTATGGTTTTAGGTTTAGGGTTTATGGATTTAGGTTTTGGGTTTGGGTTTAAAATTTTCTATTTAGGAGTTAATCTTTATGTTTTATGACTTATGGTTTATGGTTTTTGGCTTGAGGTTAAGAGTTTAGGGATTAAGTCTAAGGGTTTAAAGTTTAGGCTTAGAGTTTAAGATTTAGTATTTAGATTTTAGGGCTTATGTTTTGGAACTTAGGGTTAGGGGTTAAAGGTTAAGGGCTTAGTTTTTAGGGTTTTGGGTTTAAGGTTAGGGGTTTAGGGTTTAGGGTCTGGAGATTAGGGTTTGGGTGTATGGTCTAGGCTTTTAGTTTATGGTTTATTATTCAGGGTTTGGTGTCAAGTTTTAGTGTTTAGGGTTTATGTTTTAATGGATTAGGGCTTAGAGTTTAGGATTTAGGATTTAGGTTTTAAGGTCTAGGATTCAAGGTTTAGGGTTTAGTGTTTAGGTTTAATAATCATGGTTTAGGGTTAAATTTTTAGGTTTTGGGGTGAAGGGATGAGGGTTTAAGGTTTTTATTTTAGCATTGAGGGTTGGTTGTTTGGGTTCTAATGTTTAGGTTTTAAGATTTAGGGTTTGTGGTTTTTGGTTTTAGGGTTTATGGTTTTGAGCTTTAGTTTTTATGGTTATGGGTTTTTGGTTGAGGGTTTAACTTTAAAGTTTTAGGTTTTATTTCTTAGGGTTTTATAATTAGAGTTTAGGGTTAATATTTTAGGGGTTAAGCTTTTGGGTTTTGGGTTTAGGGTTTAGGATTTGGGGTTTACTTCTTAGGGTTTAAAGTTCATGATTTTGAATTTTTTTTAGGGTTTAGTGTTTAAAATTGAGGGTATAAGTTAATGGTTTATGGTTTAGTTTTTAAGATTTATGATTTTAGGTGTATGGTTTGGGATTTAGGGTTAAGGGCTTATGATTTAGATTTTAGGGTTTGGGGGGTATGGTTTTAAGGTGATCTAATTGGTATTTTGAGCTTGTGTAAAGACACCTATGAATTTTATATCATTATCTTGAGAATTTTATTGAGTTTTTGAAGTGAATTATTCCACAAAATAAGGTAGTTTTAGACCTCTTTGTATCAAGTCCTTAAGAAGTAGAATTTGGCCTTATAGGCCTATAAAGGGTAGAGTTGTCATCTAAGTTTTGAGTTGAATTTATTCATGTACTAAGAATATTGAGTCAAATCATTGGTGAAACCCTCATAGTCTTGTTTAAAGAAGTGAAGAAGTACAATTGGGTGATTTAGGAGTCAAAGAAGGGTTTTTCTTGAAGGTAGATTATTGTCTTGGGACTGAGTACCCTATTTTAAGTCATTGAAAGTGTCTTTTGATCTAAATACAAAGGATAATAAGTCAAGAGATAATACTAAATAATAATGTCATTAGTCTTTGACTAATACTCAAAAGACCTTTTTTGATATACCAAGAGATAATTTATGGTTAGGAAGAGACTAATTGCAAGAAATTTTATAAAAGACCTTGAAATAGACCAAGTTGAGTAAGTGGATGACTTACTTTGACACTTGTATGGAATAGTAAATATAAATATATAGATTTTATATTTAGGTGGGGCATACTCATCGAGACTAAGATTTGGCTCAGTTATTCAATCAAGTAGGACATACTTACGTAGCTAAAGTAGGTAGGGAGTACTCAAGCAGGTAAAGTAGGCATGTAATCCTCAATGGTATAGATCTATTACATATGTAACATGATTCAAAACTTCATTTATCGTTATATATTATGATCATGAAATTCTAAAAAAATAAGTATTGACTAGAATGGATTTTGAAAAACTAACTTCTAAATGGTAACTCTTATAGTACTACAATTTATTTCAGAAGATACAGAGCGACCCTAATTTATTATATTTATTAAAATAAACTTAAAATATTATAATATAAAATTAAATGTAAACTTATAATTATTATATTTATCTTACTAAATATATCATTGCAAAAAAAACATAGCAAAACAAAAAATTAAAAAAAATACAGGTCAAAAGAGTGTACACCCTTTAGATTACAAAGGGCATATGCCCTTTGTAAAGTGTATATGCTATTTTTTCAAAAAGGCATATGACATTTTGGGTCGATACTGACCTTTATCATATTTACATTAGTTTTTTTTTTAAAAAGGGCATACACCCTTTACATAAAAAGTTTTATGTTTTTTATTGTGTACCTTTTTTGTCCCCCAACTTTGTGCATCTGTCTATATATATATATATATATATATATATATATATATATATATATATATATATATATATATATATATATATGTATATATATATATATATATGATCATATCTAAATATGACGTCCACATGCACACACACACACACACACACACACATGTAGTGTGTGTGTGTGTGTGTGTGTGTGTGTGTGTGTGTGTGTTTGTGTCTATATATGTATACATATGTGTGTTTACATTATATATATATATATATATATATATATATATATATATATATATATATATATATATATATATATATATATATATATATATATATATATATATATATATGACAGATGCACAAAGTTGGGGGACAAAAAAGGTACACAATAAATAACATAAAACTTTTTATGTAAAGGGTGTACGACCTTTTTAAAAAACAACTAATGTAAATATCATAAAGGTCAGTATATACATATATACATACATACATACATATGTATGTATGTATGTATGTATGTATATACTGACCTTTATGATATTTACATTAGTTGTTTTTTTAAAAGGGCGTACACCCTTTACATAAAAAGTTTTATGTTATTTATTGTGTACATTTTTTGTCCCCCAAATTTGTGCATCTATCCTATGTGTGTGTGTGTGTGTGTGTGTGTGTGTTTTATTGTGTACCTTATTTGTCCCCCAACTTTGTGCATCTGTCATATATATATATATATATATATATATATATATATATATATATATAATGTACACACACATATGTATACATATATATAGACACACACACACACACACACACACACACACACACACAATACATGTGTGTGTGTGTAGAGTATATGATCATATCTAAATATGACGTGCACGTGTGCACGCGCGTGCGTGCGCGCGCACACACACACACACACACACATTTTGTGGTAATCATTATTCTGTGTATAATTTGGTTCACATTATTATTACAAAATTAAATTTAATGGTTGTATAGCCATATTTAAATATGATCATCTTCAATATTTCCTTCATGTAATTATTAAAAATTACTTGTAATCTTTTAATGTGTGTTGAAATTAAAACTATATGGGATAAAATAGTATAATGTTTGAGACAGAGTCACATACTAGTGTGAAGTGCCTCTCATGATTGGGCTACACCATTTATCACTAGTCTAATGTGGATACCCTTGATACACTATTTTAATATCATTTGAGACTTCTTATTCACATTTTTTATTAATTAAATTTATAGACATACCAAATTTCCGTAAGTAGTGCCATCCACTTTGACAATCCATCCAACCTCTTCAACAAGGGCACAAAGAACCTCATCTATATATGCTCTGGGCGCAAGATTATAATGTGTGTGTCTCTTGAGGACTTATAATATTTTTGTGGTTATAACCCTTTTGTTTCACTTACTCAAATTTGTTCCTTCTTATTTTCTCATCACATGCCAACATGAGAATGTTAAAAATGACAAACCACTTTGATGAAATGGCTTGCTCAAATTTATGTTTCTGTAATAGATTGGATAGGTGCTCCATATTCACCCTTGAAAAGTGAAATTCCTCATTAATTTCTCATGCAAATGGGATCAATTAATCATGAAATGATTTTGTGTTATCTCCTTCTTCATAAAGTTTTTGCCCTTCTTTTAGAGACTCTTTGTCATCCCTTTGAATTAGAGAAATATTGTAATTCTCATGTCACCTAAGGCCTTGGAGTATCATGGTGGTTATAGATCCTTTGTTTTGCTTCCTTGACTTTGTTCTCTCCCCCTTCACTACACTCAACCTAGCCATTTATTCTCTTATCATCATATATCCGCTCAAGGGTAAGAGCACAAAGTTGAGGAACAAAAAGGGACATACCCATGCAGGTTTTAGCTAAAAATTATAAAATATCAAGTTTTATATATTATTTTAGATGGCTACACTCAAAATTTTAAGATGGTATACAAACATGAATTATAGAATTTCGAGTCTAGTTCCCAAAATACTATTTTTTTTAAATGGTTAAGTATAAGTAGGTTAAACATCTAAAATTTAAAGAGGAACTTCTATTTCTTAGGATAATAGAGTAGATAGTCACTTATATGATGCAATCTTTTTATAGAAAAGATTAGTTTTTTTTGAAACCCTTTACGGAAATTCAAATTAAATTATCTAGTTTATGACCTATATTTTATTAAAAAAATTAATGAATATATTTTTTTAATTAATTTTACAAGTAAATAGATCCTAAAAAATGATTAAAAAATGGATAGATGGTCGTATAACCTCCATAACTACCTCAAAAAAAATGAAAATTTGGTTTTTTTAATGTGTATTGCATTAGGCCTAGTTTGTGGCCATACATATTTTTTGCATTTGGATCAACACAAATAAAAACACTTAAACATATATAGGCATGCATATTTGCAACATGTAGTGGCCTGAAAAATCCATACTTAGAAATCAACATAGATAGAAACCTTAAAATAATCCAAAATTTTATTTAAAAAAACATATATTTGGAAAGGGGAGAGCATTCTCATTTTCATGGTAATAATTTTATGAATTGGTTAGTTGAAATTTATAGTGTTTTTGGTAATGGAATTTGAACTTTGTTGTTTTTTCTCAAAACTCTTGGATTCAGCTGTGTGTTGATAGGGCCAAGCCTTTAGCTCGGGAATCCAAGCTTTTTCTAAGCTAAAAGGCTTCATTTTTTAATTCAAAATAAACATAGCATGTATGCACTATAACACATACACGTTATGTTAACATTTCACCAAAAATAAAATAGGAACTATTTATATATGTTTATCTTTATGTTTATATTTATTCACATTCATATATATATTATAGTGGAGTGTATCAATTTATACAATTAAAAAAAATGACATAATCGATATAGTGATGTGATTTTGGTGAATTTTCAACTAAGAACATAATTTTAACTATATATAATATGACTTATGGTTCAAACATGCCCAATTTCATTAAAAATGAATGAAAGAGTCAATTATTTTAATGGTGGAGGCAATTAGGGCCAATTTAGACCCTTAATAAATTAGGACCAAAGGGTCATTTATTTTAATGAAAGATTCAATTATTTTAATGTGATCTATCCCTTAGTCTGCTCTAATTTCATTAGAGAATGAATAAAATAGTCATTCAAGGTTTAATGACATATGCAATTTTAACATGTGTAGGACATGGTTTGATGCTCTATAGAATCTAATGTCATTATGTAATGAATTAAATAGTCAATTAATTAAATTATAGAGGCAATTATAGTTGATACTATCCACTTGAATTTAATTACGGCTATACATTATGATTTGAGGCTAAATTGGCTTTGATTTCATCATAGATTGAGCCAATTAGTGACACATTTATAGAAAAATTGAGCCAAATTCAAACATAGCTTGAAATGTATATGTTGTAATTTTGACTAAAATTGACTCTAATTTCATCATATAATGAATCAAGTAGTTGATTCATTCAATCACAAAGGTAATTGAGGCCAATTAGAGCCCCTTCAACCTAATTGTAAGAGAATGACATGATTTGGGGCTAAATTAACTTTGATTCTATCATAAATTGATCTAATTAGTCAATTGGTTAATTAAAAACATGGTTTGGGTCAAATTGAGCCTTCTGGACCTAAATTATGAGTTATAATTTAGGGTTTTAGGGTTTAAGGTTACAATTATTCCATGTATGTTAGGTCAAAATGAACCCCATGAACCTAATTTTGATTATATATGATCTAATTTGGTAGTTAGTAAACCTTAATATCATACCACATAAATAAAATATTCCATTAATTAAATCACAAATGAAATTGGGGCTAATTTGAGCATAAATTCAACCTAACTATAAGAGGAGTACATGGTTTTGAGCTAAATTAATCATGAATTGATCCAATTAGTCAATTGGTTCAATTATAGATGTGATTTGGGCCAAATTAAACCCTATGAAATTTTAAATTATGAATCAATCCATTCTATAGGATGCAACAAATGGCTTAATCAACCCTTTAATTATATCATAAATGAAAATACAAAGGTAATTCAGGTCAATATCAACCTATTGAACCTAAGTGCAAGTATAAGATGTGATTTGGGGATATAAATTAGCTCATATTTCCTCATTCATATCAAGCTAATTAGTTTATTGTTACAATTAGTGATGTATTTTGGATGAAATTAAACCTTATGAACCTTGTTTTGACTATATAGGATGTAATTTGGGGGTCAATCAACCCCACTATCATAATTCCCTAAACTAAATATAGTCCACCTATTCAATCACAAAAGAAATTGGGGCCAATTTGAGCCCATTAAACCTAACTACAAAATTAGGATGTGAGTTGGGGATAAATTACATCTGATTATATGAAGAGTTGATCCAATTAGTCAATTGGTGTAATTAGAGACGTGAATTGGGCCATATTGAGCCCCATAAACCTAAACTATGGCTCAATCCATTATATAAGATGTAACATATGGCTTAATAAACCCTTTAATTATATCAAAAATATAAATATGAAGGTATTTGGAGTCAATATAAACTCGTTGAACCTAATTATGAGTATAGGATGTGATTTGTGGATAGAAATTAGTTCATATTTTCTCATGCATATTAAGCCAATTATTTTATTGTTACAATTAGTGATGTAATTTGGATGAAATTAAACCCCATTAACCTTTTTTTGACTATATAAGATGTAATTTAGGGTTTGATTGACCCCACTGTCACTACACCTTAAACCAAATATACTCCACATATTCAATCATGAAGGAAATTAGGGTAAATTTGAGACCCTTCAACCTAACTAAAGTTATAAGATGTGAGTTGGGTCTTAATTAGCTTTGATTATATCAAGAGTTGATCCAATTAGTTAATTAGTGTAATTAGAGACATTATTTTATCCATATTGAGCCTTTTGAACCTAAATTATGGCTTAGGGTTTTGGGTTTTGGGTTACAATTAATTGATGCAATTAAACCCCATGAAGTCAATATTGAATAGATAAAAGATGTAATTTAGGGGTCAATCGGCCTTGATGTCATAGCAAAATAAAGTAAATAGTCCACCAATTCAATCATGAAGTAAATTGGGGCCAATTTAAGCCCCTTTAACCTAACTAAACAAGATCAATATGTGTTTTGGGGATAAATTATTCATGAATTGATCTAATTAGTCAATTAGTGCAATTAGAGACATGATTTGGTAAAAAACTAATCATGAATTGATCCAATTGATCAATTAATTCAATTAGAGATGTGATTTGGATGAAACTGAGCCCATGAACCTAAATTATAGCTCAATCCATTCTATAAGATGTAATATATGATTGAATCAACCCAATAATTATTTCATGTAAATGCAAATACGAAGGTAATTATATAGGATTGCATGAAATACTAATATTGCATAGTTTGGATAGCATCACATAATAATATGACATAGGATTGCATCATATAATATAATCACATATCATAAAATATGAGATATGGATATATAGATAAAGTAGATATAACACATACACATTATTATTACAATAGACAAAAACTCTTTATCCAACATTTATTTTTAGGATGTTTTAAGATTTATAACCCCACCTACATTCTCTACACATTCTACACTTTGAATGGCAAAGAAAAAAGGAATCAAATTTTTCTTTTGGACCCCACCATCAAAAGGAATCAAATGGTTCTTTATCTAGTCATGGGTGATCATGGTTCTCATTCAAGGAAGAGGAATTAGTTAGAGCATAAAACACCACAACAATTACAAGAGATGAGAGAAAAATAAAAAAGTTCAAGTTCAAACATTTCACTCAAGACAAGGTCCAAACGTTATTCCTAATGAACCAAATGCCATAGATAATGATGAATATAATAACGATGATGAATGTTTACATAATAGTTTAAATTATGTTACAAATCTATATTCAAAGTTTAAATTTTATAATTTTTTTATAATGAATCTATGCATGATGATTTACCCTCTAAAAATGAATAAAAATTCATGGAAACACATAATGATGAAAGTAACAATGAATAAAATTCCATGAAAACACTAGTAACAATGATGAAACTAGTAGTGATCATAATAATTTTGAAACACCCAATGAACAAATTCTAGCATTAATAACACTTCCAAAGATTATGCATAGAAAAGGAAATTACTTAATTGAAGTTGATGAAAATAATTTGAAACCAATGCTTAAAAAAATGTTTGAACACCATTCAAGAATACTAGTTGAAAAATCTTTTGACAATTTCTTTGATAAATTAGATTTTGATAGTCAAAAATAAATTGATTGATTTTTTGATGAAATTGATTAAGATGAGACCCACAATGTACACTCTATGACTAAGAACATCTAACATAGATGATGAAAGCACCAAAATTATTTAAAATCTACATTATGCATATCATACTGTAGGCCCAAAATTATGTAACATATATTGTAATGTTGCTTGGCATATAATTACAACTTGTGTAGTAAGTGTTCAATCAATGTAAATGATTGATATCAAAAACTATCCAAGCATTGGACATAAATATAAAAATATTAATGAAATCGATTGGAAGATGCCAAAGACTTAATTATGACAATATCACTAATCTCTAGACACTATCTAGTAGACTTCCATGAAAATACAAGGTTATAATTGATGCTCTCAAATATTTACTTGTATAATTTTAGAAATATGATATAAGAGTTTTACCTAATCCAAGAGATGTAGAGAAAAGAAGAGTTGGCTCTCTTAACTGTGAACCACATCCGAAACATATCTTAGAAATGACCCAAATGTAATTGTACTCTAAATTTTTATAAAAATATCTACAACTTTCTATTAGTAAAAGATATTTTGAGATGGATAAATCATTTTATTTAAAAATAAATCACACATGAATCACTTGTTGAAGAAACATGTTAAATTTTCAATGCACTGTGACGTTTTTCTCTCTATATATTTTACTTTGCATATTGAAAACATTTTTTAGGAATGTGACATAGAATTTACACTAAATCAGTTAAGGAATTTATTCCAACCATTTTTTGTGAAAGACCATATGGATAGTTATTTTATAACAAGGCATGTTTGGATAGAAATTATATCATTTGTGGTGAATTGAAAAAATTAAAAAATTGTATCCATGAGGAGAGTACAAGTGCAATTAGACAAGAATTAGTTAGTTTGAGCAAATAAAAATCTATGACTTAATATGTAAAATAAAGAAAAAAATTTAAAAGGTGGGAGATTGTTACAAAACTTATACTCATTTAAAATTTTATAGTCAAATTCAGGGATAAAATTGTTTGAGTGTACAAGGCACACACATAGCGCTTTATGGTTGGATGAACATTTCAATATAATCAAAGACACATTCCCACTTGGTTTTATTTTTTTATTAATTGAATTTTATGATAATTACACATAAAAACCATAATTGTAAGTTTAGTCATAATATTAAAACTCAATACATGTCATATTTGTGTATATAGAATTCATGCATGCACTTGATAGTACAAATCAAGATTGAAAATTTTTAAGGGAGTATCATTTCTATGTCAGTGTTGATTGATCACATAGTATAAAGTAAGTGCAAGGTTGTTTTGAGATTTTTTATGAAAAATTAACTAAAATTAACATTAATTTTAATTAGGATTACATTTTATTAGACAATTTCACATCATAATTCAAGAATGCACAATTTTTCACATTACCATTAGCATAAAACATATTTGGATTTTCACTAAGGTTGGCCATGCAAAAGGGGAGCATGACACTGTTGGATCATGTGTAAAAAGTGTTAATTCAAGAGAGGAGTTAGAGTTTGAATATGGTGTTCTTTTTATTGATGCAATAACTATTGTTGAATGGTGTAATGATAAAATGGGCCATGTTGCTCAAGAAAATTCTATTATTCATAAATATTTTTAGTTGATTGTGGAAGAATAATTGGAAAATTATGAGGATTAGATGACTATAATGGGATCAAGTGAACTCCATTCATTTCATAGATCAAATGAAATTTCTTGGACTATCCATATTAAAAACTTGTCGTGTTTCTATTCTACATGCATGCAATTAGTTTGGAATGAGTGTGATTCACAAGAGTGGGTAAATGAATGGAGATACAAACCTATAATTATAATTGACACATATAAAGTTCCACTAAAATTATAACTTATAGATATGACATCATCACATGACTTAGAACATGTATTTTATCTAGTACAACTAATTAGAATATTAATCATTACGTAATATTTATTCTCATTATCTATCTTGACAACACCATTTTTTTATGATACAGGGTATGTTTTTACAATTATTGATGATAAGGTCAATAAAGAGGGAAAAAATTACTACTAATGTTGGTGTGTATAGGAAAATAAAAAAAATTGACTTCCCTAATTATAGATGGAGAAAACATTGACTATCTCACTGGGTCTGTGGTAGTCATTGGAAATTGGCTTCGATGATATCCTATAAAACATTTAGGTGTATGGTTGTTTGAAGACTTTGAAACATATATGAAGATACTAAACTATTCAAATTTGGTTCTTGCAACAAATATTCAATTGGTCAAATATCATGGGATACCACTAAATAAGAATCTATGGAAATTTCATGACTCACAACATGAAGTTATTCTTGCTACTATCAATATTAGATCAGATTCTAGTGGTTCATTGGATTGGAATTCAAAGGTATGTTGACTTGTCAAATTTAGATGTATTTAATTTTATTAAATTTTATTTATTTTTTAGGTAGTACATTTAAATTTCATTTTTAATTACTTACTACCAATTATTTTATAGGTTAGTGGTGCCAAATAAGCTTCCACCTTCATGTGGTTGGCACTATTAGTAAAGAAATTAATAGTATTCAAGCTAAGAGAAGCTTTATATACTTGTAATTAGTTAATATAGAAATGGTGTTCTTGGGAGGCCAAGAACCTAGTCTTAGACAGTATCCACCACCCTGGACATGTTGGCAATGCCATTTTTGAGCTACAAATCACTAGAGGTGGAGTTATATAACTACAACTTCAACTTTGACAACATTTGTTATTAGTATTTTGACATTCTTCAACACTAATGAAAACATGCATCTAGGTGTCTTTGAAGGTTGTGGTTATGGGATCACATGTCATTTTCCTATATAGACATGTTTAAAGCGACGGACTTACATCTATAGCACCTAGAGGTAGAAATGTTAGTAGGAGGACAAGAACTTGCCTCTTCATTGTAAAAACATTATATTTTAGGACCATTAATTGCAACTTGTTCCACAAATTTTTATTTTAGGTTCCATCAATGTGATCTAGGGTGAAATTAGAGGACTTATACATGCACGTGAAGGTTATTCTATTTCATCTAAATGGCTTACAGTTTTTATTTCATACATGCCAAAAATTAGGCTTAAAACATGCATTTTTCTTGTATTGGGAAGGGTATTCTTAAGGATAGAATATGTGTTTAGTCTCTCAACTTGGGATGCTCAGAGGCTAACAACCTGGTCCTTATTAGTGTAGGTTTTTATTTTTCCCTATTTATTAGTTAGGGAAATTGTATTTCTTGTGCATACATGGAGTTTTCCTACATTTGTGGGATAGGCTAGCTTATGTGGAGGTGTGTGTCATAGATGTGTCATAGGTGTCATAAGAATGTCATAAGTAACTCCCTTGATGGGAGCTACTTCTATATTCTTAGCACCTTGTCACCACCTTTCATGGAGGAGTTACATTCTATTCTTGGGGTGCCTTATCCACCTTTTGTGGAGGAGTTACTTACGTACTCTCCTATTTGTATTTCTCACTTTGGCCATCTCATGCTAATCAGATTTTGGTTTTCTCCATTTTGTCTTATGCAATTTCTCTTATTGTATTATTTTCAAATTGCTTTAACATCTATGTGGTGTGCACTTGCTTCAACTTGTGTGATCATGTTTCCATTGCACTCGCATTATCCAGATTCTGGAAACAACTCTGATATGGTATCAAAGAAAAATTGCTAATCTTGTGTGTGATTATGCTTTTAGCTTATTTTTGAAATCAAGAGGAGTGGAGTTCTTTTTTTTAATACTAGATTTAGTCTAAAATTAAAAAAAAATCTATCAATATCATTTCTAGTATCGTTTTGGCCTATGGGTGTCTTGGTTGTCTTCACTCCAAGGGCTGGTTCAACTATTTTTCAATGCCATTGTTGTGTGGCTCTAAGGAACTTCAGACTCAGCAGTAGTCAACACCAACACAAGCACCAAGCTTCTGCATTCTGTGCACTTTTCTTGGCTTCCTGGTTTAAAGTGGCGCATCATTTCTTCCAGCAAAGTGCCTAGCTTCTAGTCTATGCCCTCCATCTGTACGGCATCTTTTTCTACTAGCCAAGCTAGCCATATAGCCCAGGGCTATAGGTTGGTTTTGTTATTTGCAAAAAAATTTCAGAACTGCACCTTGTTTAGATGCCACCTGTTGTTTTGCTTGTTGTTTGGTCTGATGTTTAGAATCAAGCTTTTGTGCCTCCTTTTGCTAAAGTTCTACCACACCACAGTGTCCAGCAAGGTGCCTCAGACAGGCCGTATGGTCCAGCACAGGTCGACTATTATTTTGTCTTTTTTGAGTCAAATTCTGGACTGTTTGCTTTTGGACGCCCCTTCCTTACTTGGCATCCTATTTGGCACCTCTTGGACACGTGGCATCTATTATTCTATCTATGCTTTTTTTTAGTTAAAATTGACTTGATAAAATAAAAATCAATCAACTTGACTAAATATTAAGGATTTTAGATGGTTTTGTATTTTTTAGGGTTTGAATTAAAACTTGTACCTTCGACCTACGAAGACGAAGGGTGAGGCCCGGTAGGCAAGAGGCCAATTCCCCCTCACACAAACCTCCTTTGGATTTCTCATTCTATGTTGAATCTAATGAGTAGTTAGAAGGCCACTTTTTCTCCCCATAACAAGAATTTTTTTAATGTTTTAGTGCTTTTTTTTGCAAAAACACTAGTTTACGAGAAAATTATAACTTTAATATCTTGCAAACGGTGGCTCATTTTTGGGTGCCATTTTTTAAAAAAGTATTTTTAATTCAATTTTATATAGCATAGGATTTTTATTTGTTAAAAATGCACTAGTTTATAAAGTGCCAAAATTTGGGTCTCCTAGGACGCATTTTTGACTGAGTCCGACGTCCTGTTTGCTTTAGTGTTGCAATGATTACTCTAAGACACATTTTCAGCTGAGTCTTACATATTTTTAGTGTTCACTTGCATATTTGGTGGGATCTCAATATTTTAGGGGGGTGTGATTGCTTTTCACAACTTGCTTTCATTCTCCTTTCTACATAAATTCACAACTTGCAATCAACACAACTTCACCTAAATTCAGCTAAAAATGGATTCTTTTAAACTTAAACCTCTAATACCCTTCAAATATTATGAATGGAAAGTTAAAATGTCAATCATTCTTAGAAGCAAAGGGTTGTATAGGATCACCATGGGTACAGAAGTAGAACCCAACACAGATGTTGAAAAGGTCAAGTGGTACAACCGTAGTGATGAAGCCTTTGGATTATTGAGCTTTTCTATGTCTCCAAAAATTCT
Source organism: Torreya grandis (assembly GCA_037957365.1). Classification (NCBI taxonomy): domain Eukaryota; kingdom Viridiplantae; phylum Streptophyta; class Pinopsida; order Cupressales; family Taxaceae; genus Torreya; species Torreya grandis. The sequence goes on from JARHVA010006766.1 coordinate 218,993, forward strand.
CTTCCACTTAGAATCCTCCCAAACTCTTAATAACATATGGGACACCTTAGAAAAGTTATTTGGGAAGTTTGATGAGATGAGAGGTCATGAGCTCGAAAACGAACTCATAAGTCTAAGTCCTAGCAACTTTGACACCCTATAGGACTTTTTCACTAAGTTTAAGGCCCTTAGATTGTAATTGAAATAGTGCAGGATAGAGAATAAAAATGATCAACTTATTCTTTCTATTCGTGCAAAGTTAGGTCCAAGCTATTCAGTGTTTGTCTCCACTTTCCATGCCACAAAAAGTGCCCTTGGCACTACATGGAAAATGCCTTTTTTGGATTCATTCATTGCTGACTTGACTAGGGAGCAAGATAAGCTAATTCAAATGGGCACAATGAAGTCTACTCAACCCCAAGCCTTGATAGCTAGAAATGGTAAGGCTAAGACTTCAACAAAGGAGAAGAAGAAAAAGAACAAGGACTAGGAGAAAAAGAAAGAAAACACCAATCCTGCCAAAACAACACTGAGACTTCCTCTTCCAATGCTAAACCAAAGAAAGAGAAGGTTAAGTGTGCCTATTGTAAAAAGATAGGGCATGATGAACACAAATTCATGAAAAAACAAATAGATCACCTAACTCATCTTCTAGAGAAGAACAACATAGGTGTTCCTGAGTCCATCAAGAAGAATTCATCTACCCAAGATTCTACTAAGGCAAAAGGAAAGGGTAAGGAGAAAGAAAAAGGCAAGGCCCTTGTAGCTATAGCAGCTTCCACATCTTCATGGGTCATCAACTCGGGTGCTTCTCACCACATGGTCTCTTCACTAGTTGAGTTTTCATCTTTAGAACCTTGTAGCATGACTTCAATTAGTTTGGGTGATGACACATCAATTTCCATTGTAGGGAGAGGGTCAATTGAAATGGAAGGAGGAACATTCAATAATATTCTAAGTGTTCCTTCTCTTTCAATCAATCTCCTATCAGTGTACCAAATCACTCACATTGGTCAGGGCATGAGAGTTGAGTTTTCACCAGATTTAGTGTCTATCAAGGAGTTGCATAGTGATACTACAGTGGTAGTGGGTAGGGTAGATCACCAAGCTAGGTTATACACCTTCTCACATTTTGCATTAGATTCTTATCCAATAGCATTGCTAACTTATTCATATGGAGTTAGCAAATTATGGCATGAGTGGTTTGGCCACCTTAACTACCGCTACCTTGAGCAACTTTGCAAACATGACATGGTCATTGGCTTGCCTCGTGTCCAATTTTCAAAAGGACTTTGCGAAGGTTTTTCCCTTGGGAAGCATCTTGAAGCAAAATTTGACAAAGGCAAAGCTTGGAGGGCTTCACAACCTTTGGAGTTAGTCCACAGTGATGTATCAAGACCCTTTCCCAAACCATCTTTCACAAGGGCCAAGTACATCCTCACTTTCATTGATGATTTCTCTAGGTACACTTAGATATATTTTTTCAAACAAAAGTCTGAAGTGTTTGAAAATTTTCTAGACTTCAAGGGTCTTGTTGAGAAATAGAATGAGAAATCCTTCAAGGTTCTTCGAACTGATAATGGAGGGGAGTATGTCAGCATCAATTTTGAGCAGTTTTACACTATAGAGGGGATTGATTTGTAGTGCACAATCACTTACAGTCCTTCACAAAATGGGGTTAAAGAATGCAAGAATAGGTTTTAAAAGAGATGGGTAGCTGTATGATTCACTCCAAATCCTTAGCACCATAGTACTAGGTTGAAGCCATCAATTGTGCTTGCTACATTCAAAACAGGGTTCCTCACAAAGCTTTGAAAGGGATAACACCCTTTGAAGCCTGGCATAAAAGGAAACCTTATGTTGAGCACCTTAGAGTTTTTAGATCCCCGACCATGGCCCACATTTTGAAGAAGAAACACAAAGCTATGGAATTTCAATCCAAGCCTTGCATCTTTGTAGGATATCTGGTGGTATTAAGGGATATCACCTTCTAGATCCAGTCACTCATGATTTGTTCATTGAGAGAAGTGTCCATTTTTAGGAGAGTTTTAGAGACTCGACACTTGACACTTCTTCTCCCTCATCAGATCTACTTCTTCATTATGATTCCTCATCAGATTCAGATCAGCCACAGTAGGTTCTTGAGCCAAAGTCATCTTCTTCTTCTTTGAGTTTAGACAGTGAGGATAGTGATGCAGAGTCATCCACCTCTAGTCAGTTAGAGGATGAGGAGTTAGCACTTGACTCACCCACTTTTGGGCCACTTTGGGCCAGACAGACACTTGAGAGTGTTGGCACTTGGGCAGGAGATCTCATAGATGATAGACATACTAGGGGGGATTCTAGAGAGATCCACATGCCTTCTTTGCTATAGTTTCAGATCCATAGACTTTTTAAGATGCATCGGGAGTACCTAAGTGGGATAATTCTATAGAGGAAGAATATTCTTCCTTAATCAAAAATCACACTTGGAATTTGACTTCACTTCCTAAGGGAAAAAAGATAGTTTGATGTAGGTGGATATATCAGACCAAGTTTGCAGTAGATGGGTTGATTGATAAGTACAAGGTGCAATTGGTCGCCAAGGGTTTCTCACAGGTGGCAGGCATTGACTACTCAGAGACCTTTTCACCTGTTGCAAAGATGACTTCTATCTAACTCACCTTGGCTATTGCCACAACACATGGTTGGGATGTGCATCAAATGGATGTGAAGAGTGCCTTTCTTCATAGAGACCTAGAGGAGGAGATCTACATGGAGCAGCTGCCAAGATTTGTTTAGGATTCTTCCTTAGTATGCAGACTTAAGAGTTCTATTTATGGCCTCAAACAAGCCCCTTGGGCTTGGTATGCCAAGATGGATTCCTTCCTTCTCACAACAGGTTTCACTAGGTGCCATTATGATCCCAATGTCTACTTCTTACGGCAGGATGATTTGCTCTTGATTTTGATGACTTTTTGATCACCAAGAGTTTTTCATCGGCTATTGCAGTGGTGAAGGCATCTCTTTAGGATAGATTTGACATGATAGACTTCGGTTTGTTGCACTACTTCCTTGGCATCAAGATCTCACAGTCAGATTTAACAATTTCTCTTATATAACCTAAGTATGCTCTTGACTTATTAGCTCAGTTTCACATGGTTGATTGCAAGCCATCTCTGACTCCCTTTCTATCAGGAGTCAAGCTTGACACTGATTGTTCTTTAATATTGGTTGATGCCACTCAATATCGACAACTTGTTGGTAGTCTCGTCTACTTGACTCACACCAGGCCCGACACTTCATATACAGTGGGAATTGTCTCCAAATTCATGCAGGAACCTCATGAGTTGCATTGGAAAGTAGCTAAGAGGATCTTTCATTACATATAGGGTTCACATAGATACGAGATTCATTACAAATTTGGTATAGAGGTTGACTTGGTTAGATATACTGATTCAGACTGGGCTGGTAATTCACAGACTCACAAGTCCACTTCTGGTTATAGTTTCTCTTTAGGTTCTAGTCCTATCAGTTGGTCTAGCAAGAAGCAGAATGTTATTGCTATATCATCCATAGAGGTAGAGTACAGGGGAGCTATTAATGCATCTACTAAGGCTATTTGGCTTCAGGGGATTCTTTTTGAGTTTGGCATTCCCATCAGGTAGCCCACCATCATTTATTGTGACAACCAGAGTACCATTCAGATTTGTAGGAATCTACTTCAGCACCAGCGAACCAAGCACATAGATATTCACATGCATTTCATTTAGGAGATTATTTATAGTTAGGTCATTGACATGATATTTTTCTAGTCTTCAGAGTAGGTTGCAGACTTCTTCACCAAATCTTTCACTGAGAGCAAGTTCATTCATCTAGGAGCTCTTCTTGGGGTGTGTTCCACATCTATAGTAGCATCATCTTCAGGGGGGCCTTCTAGCCTCTTCATTCTTTTATGTCTCTCTTTTGGGGGGGGGGAGTTTTTTCCTACGGGTTTTCTCATTTTCTCTATCTTATGGGAGATTACATTTGTACATGGGTACCTCATCAGGCCTAGTTGCCGGGACCCATTTTATATTTCCACACTGCCCACCTAAGCTGCACTTATGGGGGCGTATTAGTGTAGGTTTTTAGTTTTCCCTATTTATTAATTAGGGAAATTGTATTTCTTGTGCATACATAGAGTTTTCCTACATTTGTGGGATAGGATAGCTTATGTGGAGGTGTGTGTCATAGATGTGTCATAAGTGTCATAAGAATGTCATAAGTAACTCCCTTGATGGGAGTTACTTCTCTATTCTTATCACCTTGTCACCACTTTTCATGGAGGAGTTACATTCTATTCTTGGGATGCCTTGTCCACCTTTTGTGGAGGATTTACTTATGTACTCTCTTATTTGTATTCCTCACTTTGGCCATCTCATGCTTATCAAATTTTGGTTTTCTCCATTTTGTCTTGTGCAATTTCTGTTATTGTATTATTTTCAAATTGCTTTAGCATCTATGTGGTGTGCACTTGCTTCAACTTGTGTGATCACATCTCCATTTCACTCACATTATTCAAATTCTAGCAACAACTCCAATAGTCCTAGACTTTATCTACCACCTTAAACATGTTGTAAATGCCATTTTCAAGACATGAAGCACCAAAGGGAGAGGTTTTCAATTGTAGCTTCAACTTTTACAACATCTATTATCAGTGTTTTTATGATCGTGAATAGTGGAGTAGATATGTGATGAGAATATAATAAATGGACAAGTTGAGTCTAGTGGAGAGGGAGACAACATATTTTATGAAGTGAAAAAATATATATATAACCACCAAAATATTATAAGGCCTTAAGAGACATGATAATTAAAATCTTGCACTATTTCAAAGGGCCAAAGAAGAGTCTCTAAAAAAGAATTCAAATCATCTCCAAAGAGATAACATCCCAAAGGAGGAAGTATAACATAACGAATTAATCAAACATGCACAAATAAAATGTATAAGGGCATCCAAAAAAGGTATGCAAGAGATGAGTATTCCATTGTTTGTTTCAATTGTAATTGCAATAGAAATGTGGTATGTCTATAAATTTAATGAATACAAACTGTGAATATCAACTATGAAATAATGTTAAACCAGTGTATCAAGGGTATCCATATTTGAATAGTGATAAATGTTGTATCCAATCATGAGAGGCAATTCATACTAATATATGACTCTATCTCAAATATTATACTCTTTTATCCCATATAGTTTTAATTATAACACATATTGAAAGATTGTAAGTTAGTATTAATAAATTACATGAAAGAAATATTAAAGATGATCATATATAAATATGGCCATACGACCATAAAATTTATTTTTACAATAATAATGTGAGCCAAATAGTACGTGGAAAGATGATCACCATAAAATGTGAACATATATATGTATCCATAAAAGCCATAAATTCTTACAAAATAAGAACATAATAAAATGTTAGATGAATGCCATATAGGTACATGATGCCATTAATTCATACATTGCCATATAGGCATACAAAAAATTACATCATCTAATAACATAATAGAATGTTAGGTGAGTGTTTTACATGCATACAATACCAAAAATGTATACATTGTCATAAAGGCATACAAACAAGTACATCATCTAAGACATCCTACTCATCATACAGTTTCCCTCTCTTTGCCTTCCTTGAAGAAGACTCTCCTTGGGATGCCCTACTCATAGATGGAGATCCCTTAGATGCCTTAGATTCCTCTAAGGTCTGACTGTGGGTCTTTATATGATCATATATCACTTGTATTTGAACTTGTTTCAATACATATATTATTATAAATTTTACATACTATACATGAAACTAAGTTCAAAAAATAATTTTAAACTAGAATACAAAAATAATTTAAACATGCACTTACTTTAATCTCATGGTCATGCTAAATTTATGTCTAACGTTAAATTGGGTTACTGGTAGGTCAAAGTACATGAATAGGCATGTGAAATGAGGAAGAAACATGATAAGTTACCCTACTAATCATTTGAATGGGACTATCAGATGTCATAGGAGAATCCTTCATACACAATACATTCACATAAGTTATATTTACCCAAGTATGTTGTAAAATTATTAAAATAAATATATTTTTACAATTCAAAATTATAAGTTAATATGTACTTTAGTGATTCTTTGTGCATATGACATTATAGGAACAATTCTTATGTCTATCTCAGTGCATAGATATGGAGTAGTGTCAATTATGGTCATCAACTTAACAAATAACCTCACTTAGTTTTCTATAATATATTGAAGATATATGGAAAAACATTCTCCTTTATTAAACCAATAATTAGTTAAAATAAGTTTCAAAACCTTAAAAAAGAGTGTAGTCATTAGTGGTATTATCTTAACCTTTGCAACTCTAGCCACTTTTTTTGATTCATTTCTTATCCTATCTACATGCACTGTCACTTGTGTGTTTCTAAATTTATCTACCTCAAGTTAGTAGTACCCTATGTGTATGGAAGTAGACACACAAATAGAATAAAAATATTGAAAGAGAAGCACAAAATTAGGTGAAATTTGGTCAAAGGGATCTAGGAATAAAATAAACCAAAAGCATACTATTTAATAGTAATGTACTTGAAGTTTGAGATCTTTGATAGATAAATTTAACTTAAGCTATTACATAGAATGCATGATTCATAGAAGGGAACAAACTTGAGGATTTGGAAGATAAGTAGTGGTACTATAGGTAGGAATGAAAATTTTGAGTACTTATGAAACACTATGAAGAAGAGATGATAATAAAGCAAATTGTGAAGCATTAAAATAAGTTTGAGAAGGTGAAGGAATACCAACGATATGATTATAATAAATAGGAGGAATAATTAATTTTGAAAAAAATATGAGAAAGACATCATTAGATATTTAAGGAGACTATATGGAAGGTTAATCATTATTAGGTTAGGGATTTTATCTATATATCTTTCAACACATCTCACACATATACTTTGCATTCACATCATTGTCATTCAAATTTTGATTTGAACATGTATGATTATTTGTCAAGAGCATAGATTTATATAAATAAAAACATGTACATAGAGTATAATATTAACTCAAAATTTTACATCTGTTTATATAAATGGTGGCCTAGTAACATCGATAGATGTAGTAGTAGATGGCCCACAAGCTGGCTCTACATATGTGAACATCAGCTAGCTAAGATCAATAAATGTAGTTGTGGACCATGACTATGAAGGCACCATCTCCTCCTATAACATAAATATTATTAAATTTATATGTAAATTAATTATCTTCTTTTAAATACAAATATAACTTAAATTTAACATGGCATTTATATAAAATATACTTGCATGTGTGTAGTGATTGATGTGTGCATACTAGATGTACGTGGAAAAAAATCATCACTCATGAGTATATGATATAAGCCCTCAAAATCACCACCACCATCATCTAAAGGTCTAATACATATAGCAACACAAGATTTGCAATTTTTAAGTCATGTACTCATAGTGGATGAATTATCTCTAGCATCAATCTCAAAAAGCCTACTCATATGTTGAATGAGTGTATCAATAAGCGCTAAGCACATGTAAAATGTAAATATCCATGACATCATTCAATATATAGGGGATGTTAATATGAAGTGGATTTTGCATAGGGATCCTTGTAGGCTAATTATATGCATGATGTGTACCTAGTTGATCTTATGCAGAGCCTTTCCCTCAGCCTTGAAACTCACCATAGTCAAAATATTTGGGAATCTCATTGAAGACAAAATCACACTAGAGTTTCCTCAAAAAATACAATGGGACCTCATGGTTGTTATGGTGGGTAATCAAACACCATCGAATTATTTCTAATAAAATTATTTTAGCATTAGTGAATTGGGAAATGTCTAGTGGAAGTGGAAAAGGTGCATTGGTTTTTGGGTCGATGAATAAAGCACAAATTAGGTATTTTGATATTTATTTATCCTTAACCTCACATGTTGACAAATTTTTAGCATATTCAACCATACATCTATCCCTTTATGATACTTATATATCAATTCAACTCATTATCGAGTTGAATTAATAATGACTCTAGGGTATTCATGAAATATGTGTGGTAGGTGTTAGTCAATGTGGGGTTCATCATTCTCCTAATTATTTGTTCAATTCCTATTTTTTTTCTAATATGTATGTATCTAGATCCTCTTGACTACTTGAGGGATCTTGTGGAACTGTAAGAGGTATAAGAGGGTTATACGGAGGGTTAGGAGGATGGTTAGTATGTTCTTCTCTTTTAGTGGAATAGGATGTTAAAAAAAGAGGATTTATAAATTAAACAATACAAATAAAAAATTACCAAAATCTAGTATTAATAGGTTTGATTTTTTATAACTTACCTCCCCTTCATAGTAGCATTGCTGATTTGATAAGGTATCAAGCAATCAATGTGTGTTTTTGTCCTCTTCCAAGCACATTACAGTCATAATTTAACACAGAGAAGGGCAGAGCACATAGTAAAATGAATATGCTAGCGATTTGGGCCTTTTTATTTTTTATTTTCAATAACATGTATGTGTTATTGAAATTAAACACAATGCATATGAATTGTTTAGACTAGATAATGCATACGTGTTTTGTGGACTACATAACATGTACATGTTATGGATGAAAAATTGGAAGACTAAATTTAAATAATGTGTATGCATTATGTCCATAGCGCTTATGTTTTATGGCCATAATGAGTACGTGTTAAGGTAAATGTCCACAAAAATATCCACCAACTCTATGCACTTACCCTCAACATATTATACACTTACACTATAAAATAATTTCAATAAGATTTATTAATGAAAGCATCCCCATAATAAGGAAAGATCACAAAAAGGTCATTATTATTAAAATGTTAGGATGAGGATATTTTCAAAGAGGCTAGCCCTTCCTTATGATGTGAAAAATTATCAAAGAAAAAACCATTTTCACGTTCAGTTATGGGGTGATATATGTTTTTAAAACTATGATAGTTTGATATCTTCACTTCTAGTGCTTCATGGCTTAAAACTAGAAATGGAAACACATTATTGGTGGTAGATAATGTTTTGGATTAGGTTATTGCCTCTAATCACAACTAATCAAGAGAACCACTACACATTCTGGCCTCAAGAGTGCCCTTCCAAATACAATAAAATTACAATTTTTTGGCATAACTTCAGACATAAAATAGAAACCATAATCCATTGTAATAAATATAAATTACCCTCATGAGTGTTTCAAAGCTCTATAATTTCACCGTAGAGGATGTCAATGGAACCTTTGATATGAATTTATGGTACACACTATAGTAATAGGTCCTAAAATGTAACTTTTTTTTAATTAAGAGACAAGTTCTTATCTTCCAACTAACATTTCCACCTTTGGGACCTCCACGTGCAATTCCACCACTTTAAACACATAGATATAGGTAAATGACCATGACCTATAAATCCACATGGATGCATGTTTTCACTATTATTTAGGAGCATGGAATCACTAACAACAAATATTGTCAAAGTTGAATTGGAAATTCAATATCTCCACTTCTAATGATTCATGGCTTGAGAGACCCACTACCCATTCTAGCCTCAAGAATGCCTTTTTCCATACAAAAAAAATGTAATTATTTGGCATAACTTCATATGCATGTAAAACATAAATACTAAGTGATTTGGATGAACCAAAAGAACCATCACATGTGTGTCTAATCCCTCTAATTTCACCCTAGATCACGTCAATGGAATATTTGAGATGAATCTGTGGCACACACTATAGTAATGAGTTTTGAAATGCAACTTTTTCATAGTGAAGAGATAGTTCTTTTCCTCCACCTAACATTTCCACCTTCAGGACCTCTAAATTTAATTTCATCACTTTGAACACATCTACATAAGTAAATAACATGTGATCCCATGACCATGACCTCCAAATCGACTTGGATACATTTTTCACTATTGTTTAGGAGTGTAGAAATACTAACAACAAATATTGTCAAAATTGAAAGGACAGTTCAATATCTATACCTTTGGTGGTTCATGGCTAAAAAATAGCATTGAAAACATGTTTGGGGTGGCATATAATATCTATTACCAAGTTCTTAGCCTCCCATCATGCCTGGTCGAGAGACCCACTATCCATTCCGGCCTCAAGAATGTCCTTCCCTATACAAGAAAATCATATTTTTTTCCTTTAGAAGTGCATAAAATGAAAACCAAAAGTCTTTGGAAAAAAATTAAAGAACCCTCATGAAAATGTCAAATATATATAATTTAAATCTATATCATGTTTATGTAACCTTTAATATGAATATGTGGCACACACTATAGTAAGGGATCCTAAAATGTAATATTTTTACCGTGAAGAGACATGTTCTTATCCTCCACTTGACATTTCCACCTCAAGGACCTCCAAATGGAAGTTAATCACTTAAAATATGTATAGATAATAAAATGAAAAGTTTTCCCATTACCAAAAACTCTAAATCCATCTAGATAGGTGTTTTCACTACTGTTTAGGAGTGTGGAAACACTGATAACAAATTTTGTCAAAGTTGAAGGGGTATCTTGATATCTTCACCTTTGGTGATTTTTGGATCTAAATTGGCAATGAAAACACATATGGGGTGGTGTATAATGTCTATGAAAAGGTTATTATCCTCCTATCACACCTGATCAAGAGATCCACTACCCATTTAAACCTCAAAAATGCCCTTCATAATAGAATAAAATTATAGTTTTTAACATAACTTCAGACATGCGTAAAATGGAAATCATAATTATTTTGAATGAATCAAAATAACCATAAAATTTGTGTTTAATCCCTTTATTTCCATCCCAAATCACATTTATGGAACATTGGAGATGAATTTTTTCCACACACTATAATAATAGGTCCTGAAATATTACTTTTTTGTAGTGAAGAGATAAGTTCTTGTCCTCCACCTAAGATTTCTACCTATAAGACCTCCATATTAAAATACATCACTTAAAAAACATGTGGATAATCAAATTACATATTATCCCATGACCAAAACTTCTAATTCCACCTGGATGCATGTTTTCACTATTGTTTAGGAACATGAAACACTAACAATAAATGTTGTCAAAGTTTGGTTACATCAATTTTAAGCACTAAAACAAAAATGTGTATGAGACTTAGAAGTTTTTAGGCATATATTTATCCACATTTGTTCCTATAAAAATTTTAGGGGGTTATCTTGTCTTTATAAAAAAAATATGATAAAAAAAATCATTTTTAGCTCTTGGATTTCTATTTACATCGAGTGAAGTCATAGATTATGCAAGTAAGCAAAACTATTTATTCCAATGAATTCACTGATTTCTTATGGAATAGAAAAATTGAAATTATTTTCTAGAAAATTTTTAATTAGATAGTGGTGAAGTCATTGAATATCCCAAGTGAAGGTACCAATTACAGGTTAAATTTAGGCAAAGTCATCAAAATCAAATGCAAATATATTTTTCAATGTCATTGAATAGTAGGGTCGATGTCATTGTTTGCATTTTTTGATGTCACCATTACATAGGGTGAAATCATTATTTTAAATTCATTGATTCTACAAAATAAAATATTACAAATAGATAATAGAGAATTTAAAGTCATCATTACATAGGGTGAAGTCAACAATTATAAACAAAAATAAAATAATAGAATTTTTAAGCATAAAAATCTAAACTTGAAGATTTAAATACACTTTTTAGGAAATCTAAAGGTTCCACATCATTCATCTTAGCCATATGAGATGTGTGGTCCCACTAGATGTGCCAATATATATCTTAGGAGTCCGAAGAGAACACAAATATTGATTAGATCATTGTTAGTGATTCAAATAAAAATACATGTATAACAATGCAATGAAACTAAACACTCTTGCCTAAGAACTAGAGAGGGCATAACATAATGGACAAAATGACAAAATAGAGATTAAAAAACACATGAATTTTAATTTCATTGTCAAAATTAATGTCCACTAGTTGGCATAGTAGATGTTACTGCTCGGTCTATAGCATTAGGACTTTGATCAATGCTTCTCCATATTGGCGGCACTTCTCCAGTGACCACATGTGGATTTGCATGGTTCTGCATGGATTTTCTTGGCTTGGTGTGAATCTTGGTATGAAATTTACATTATAACATTACTTTGATGGCTTCTTGAAGGCATTATTTTAGAATAACCTTACACATAAAAGCTTATTTGGGTAGAGTGAGGGTACTTGTATTTATATGTCTTATAACTAACTCTAACCCTAGGGAGGTTAGGTTTAGTTCTAACTTTGGGTGAGTCTAAAATATCCTAGGTTGAGTTTAGGTTAACCTTGGGTTAGATCAAATCAATTATGAAGCCTTGAGAACTCATTTTAGATATTTATGAGTCATGACAACTCACTTTATATATTTATGAGCTTATGACTCACCTTTTTGGAATATTAGGAATTAATAAATCACTTTATTAGCTCCCTTAATTTTGACTTCATATTTGTTGAAAAAATCCTTTTTTTGATAAATGTAATTCACTAATTCAACTTAGAATTTTTACTTAGGAAGTTAATTAAGGTTTGATTTTTAATTAATCTTTCTTAGTGATTTTTTGATATTGGCAATTGTTTTAAAATGTTTTATATTAATAGCTTGATAGGCCAAAAATGTCAATTTGTTAGGTCATAATTTGACTAGGCTTGAAACCAAACTAGGTTATTGGTGCATATAGGGTAGTACCCTAAATAATCAAGACTTTCCATATGTATAAGTACTTAAATCCATTAAGTGGATAGATTTGGTTAATTCAAGTGATTTATAGGCTTAATTGCATCATTCGCTAGAAATTGATCTGAATCCCGATTTAGATATGAAAGTGGCCAAAACTAAGTGTCTGCAGTACCATGTATGACCATAAATGGAGGGTGTTAGATTATATGTAATGTTCGTACTAGTTATGGTTTAGTTGGTACTTTTGGTTAGTAATTATGAGTTAGATGGAATTTATCTTGATAGTTATGAGGTAGTTGACAGTTTCAAAATTAGTTGATGGAGAAGCCTTTGAATGTGATGTGAAGCATTATTCCCTTCTCTCTATATTATGTAGTGTTGTATTTTATTCTTCCTTTAAATTATATGGAAATGGAAAATTACCTTCTTATAATAATGATGTAAATGTTATATAAGATGCATACATACTTACAAAATTTATGTAAATGGCATATGATATGCTTACAATAATGATATAAATGGCATATAATATATAATAATCTTGTACAAATTCTTTTTTAGTGTATTTCATCCATAGATCCTATAATGCTTTATGGATTTTGATTGTGCTAGAATCTAGAATGCTAAAGATAAACAAGTGCCTATGTGTTTAACATGTTTGGGGGAGTAATAAGATAGATGAGCAAAAACCCTAAAGTTATTACAATATTGACTACATAAGTAGAGTCTATGGAACCCACTCATGCTAGTAGTGGAGAAATATAAAGTATGACCCTATGGTATACTATGAAAAGTGTTCAACAAGTGGTGAAATGTTAAAAATGTGTTTCATACTTTGTATGATTCATACTCTACACAATTTACACTTGTCTAAACTATACATGCAGAATGTTGGGGCCATCTTATTGAAGGAATGGGGCCATAACCTTGGTCTAGAGACTAAGATTATGATGGTGATAATTATGACATTGATGCATCAATGATTATAACATCGATAACATATCACAAGGTGGAGAGGGACGCAAACATAAATATGCCATTATCAGGAATGGATTTGATGTTATAAACTAAGCAAAGATGGTTATGGAAATGTAGTACCCTAATTTTGTATCTTGTGCAAACAATATCTCTATTGCAATAAGATATCTTGTAACTTTAGTAAAACACAATATCCTCTTTCTAAAAATTTATTTTATTTGGTAGATTCATAGTAAAAATCAAATAATCATGGTTTTGAAATGTGTTCCCTACATAGTTAGCCTAACTCTTAAATTACAAATATGCCTATTGGCATAAAAAACACTAGTATATATTTTTTAATTTGAAATAATAAGAAATATGAAAATAAAATCATAATTTAATTCTCTCTACATTGCATAAGCCTAAAAATTAATTTATGGTCCTATATGTTACATCTCAAGACAATTGGGCATTTCTATTGAATTGGTTTGAAAACTTTCTAGGGTTCAGAGATGTAGAATTTTACATAATAGAGGAGAGATATGGAGGTATAAATAATCCTTTCTTTTATTCCATCTTTATAATAGTGTGTGTATAAAATATATTGATTCAGTCAATAATAACTTTTTATTTTGGAAATATGGAGACCATTTAACTGGTTAAGACATATTAAATGTGTCCATAATCAATTTCATATTTTAGGGCACTATATCTCTCAACTATCAACACTTGTGATCTATTACAACAAAAAACCAAACATCATCCCTTTCAAACTGAAGAGAATTATTGTAAGTTAACTTTTTGTTTTTTGTTGAAATATATTTTCTATTTGATTCAATTATAGCAGAGATGTAAAACAACATGTCAAGCACAAAATATAAGGAATTGATAGGGCACTATAAAATATTGATAACACATATACATTGAGTTTTTAAGTGGTTTCAGATGGGCAATCCCTGATTTGATATTGATATTGAGATCGGCATGTTTTCAGAGGTGAGAAGAAAAAACATGATTAACCTCACTTGAAAAAGGGTTTTAGATTTGTAAATATTGATCCCTTTTAGAGATTTTTAGGAAACCTTGTATTTTGCATATCCTAAAATCATTGCATTCCATGGGGTATAATTTATGTGAAGATTTTTGTCAAATTGATGTATAATCACTATACATTGTCAAGGAATAGGTAGGTTGACATAATTTCCATTGAATATCACACATACTTTTAAATTTAATTTACATTATCAAGCAACTACCATTGATAACATTAAAATAAAGCCATTATGACAAGATTTACAAATATCTTGATTTCCTACATGTAATGATGGATGCTACGTTGATTTGTGCCAAGCTAGAAATAACATGTAATTTTTTCACCCAATCAAGTCATAAATATACCATTAGTTAAACACCTTACAATTAATCTAAGTAAAATGCTCACATAATTTTCATTACATAAAATAATAAAATCTAAATGGCTAAGATGAAAGGGAATAATAACCGGTTAAAGTAAAATGAAAGTATAAGTTAGTACTTTGAGACTAATAATATAAAAAACCATCTAGATAGTATCATAACCTATTACATTATGTTCAGGTTAGACAAAATACATGAAATTGATTAAGTGCCTTTGTTATTTCACATGATATGAAATTTCTTGCCCTACAAACAACTACATGGTAGGAATAATAACTAGTAGCTTCCCCAAAGTTTGAAGTTACATCAAAAGTAATGTACATGTGTTTTATTTTCATTTATGGACATATTCCCTTTGTAAGTGTACAATTTGGGACCAACCACCAATCAACCACATTGTATCAACAATGATGCCCCTTTATGCACCCGTGTGGCATGAACTTTATAAAATCTTTGGTACTCATGTTAACCGTAATAAAATAAATAAGATAGACTCCATAACCTTAATGTATTGCACCCACATCAATGAAATTGCATTGTTGATTCAATTTGTACATTAGAGTTTGATTCCTTCCATAAATAAAAAATAGTCAATAAAAGATGCCACCACCCTCCAAGCAACAAACCCTTTTGTAATGGGTGCAGGATAAGTAATCCAAAAAATTACCTGAAGTTAGGTCATTTGTATGATATGGTCTCTATGGTGTATGATATCAAATAAAATACCCTATCATTTCCCCTAATCATCACTACCAAGCTCACTTTAAAATCTTTCACCACTTGCAAGTTCTGTATGGCCTTACCCTTTGTTCCATGGGTATGAGTATGGTATTTTTATATGTTCTTAACTATGATGAAATTTCTATAGGTGTTAATATATTGTTAGTATAGATGAACATAAGTTACAATATAGACTTTGAAACCTCATTGTATTCATTACTTCTAATTTTGTCGGCACTATTGTAACAAAAACAATTTCTCCATTACAATCACAAAGACAAAGGGGAAAAAAATCTTTAGAAATAGAAAGGGGTTTCATCCATATTTTATCATGAGTGTTGAACACAATCACCCATAGTTTCCCAAATCCCAAAACATTAGTATCTTCAACAAGCCAAAATAGATGTTGCCTAATTGAAATTGGGGCAGTTATAGTTTTGACATAGTGATTGGGAAAAGAGGTTGTCTCTTTCCATGAAGAATTAATCCATCACATAGACAAAATATTTGAATGTTGATTCAGATCTTGATCAGTCTACCCTCCATTCTCTAGTGGTGGGATTACAAATGTAGTAGATGTTGAGGGACTTCAATCTGTGTTTTTATGTTTTAGCCTCTTTTCAAGTTGATTTTCTCAATGTCAAGATACATAAAATGTCTTGAATTGATGATATTAAACTCAAACTCAACTACTACCATCTAATTACTATTATTTCCATTGGTTGAGGAATTAAACCAATACTCAATGATACCATCTGAAATAAATATCAAGAGGATGCAAACATGACTAATTGAGAGCAACAAAATTGATGTGTTTTTTAATTTTTTGAGTTGGTTATTTCTATATGTTTAAAATCCTGCTTTAATAAAATTAAATTCATAAATAACAAACATGACAGGTCAAAAATATTTTTTCAACCCCTTAGAAATAATCTCCAAACATTTTAAACAAAAATATTGAATATGAAAAGATTGAGAGAAGGTAACTAATTTTTTTTTTATGGAAAGAGAGAAGGGAAATCAGACCCTGTGATATGCATTCTAGGTGTTCAAAGTTTTCATTTAAAAATATTTTTTTGATTATTTGGAATATCACAAGCACTTATTTTTTTCATCCTAAGTTTAACTATTTAACAATCAGGTAGGTAAAATTACCTTGTATTTAGAAACAAAATTATATTAAATTCAATCAATATCTACAAATAATTAGAGTAGGCTATGGGGCTCAAAAACACTTATTATTATAATTTCAGTTATTCAATTTGTAGTTCATACTTTTAATTACATGCTTGACTAATCAAAGTATGATATGATTTTTAGCATGTCTTGGAATATAATTTTTCATGAAAATTTATATAAGAAAATGAAAGGTCATTTAAAGGCCTACGATGTATAGTTGTATACACATAGGGAACCACCCTGTATTCCCTAGTCTATGATGGATTGCATTATTCATCTAAAGAGATAGTGTCTTTGCCCAATCTCTATGCCAAAACTATAACTCCATTGATTTTGATCATGTTATAGCTGTATTGGCTTCTTGAAGAGCCAAACATGTTCTGGTTGGGCCAACTGTGGGTGATCAAGTTTTATCTTGGTGATTGATTACAATGGAGAAATTTTAACCACTAAATAAGACCCTAAAAAAAGTCCATCTAAAAAAAATCAAATTACTAATCAATAGAATGAATCACCTAAACATGCATAAATACTAGAAATCAAATATGAAAATGGAGATTAAAGAGTGACAATGTCACAAATCCAAGGTAGAGGCTAAAGGATCAATGGCATTTCACTTTTACTTGTAGAAGGGGTGGGATTATTTATCATACAATTAGGTGTAATCCTCTCCAAATCAATTCAAAACTGTTGTGTTTTTTGTGTTGGCACTTTAGTACTTGCAATTGATGAAATATAACTTTCAAAGAAATTCCACAACAAATTTCAACAATGTGGTTGCACCCAAAACACTTAGAACATATAAAACTATCACAAAAGGTTTAATAAAAATAATATCCATTAGTATTTGGCTTTCTAGATTATACAAAAAGTTAGTCAATGAAATACTATTAGATCTTGATTTACATATCACAACCCCTTATAAAAACCATTCCAACAATGTAATGATACCAAATGATTGAAAGGTAATTAAGTCAAACTCCCTAGGTGATTTAAGACCATGGTTATCTACACCCATTACATTTCCCATATTACTTTGGGCTCTATTTTATAATTTATCATGTTCACAAGTAATGACTCCATGAGATTTGCATTTGACAAAATCCACCATACAACTCTAAATATCCATGGTGAATAAAATGTGTATAAGGGAAACACAAAAATAAAAAAAATTATATATAGTATATACAAACTAAATATGGACTAGTAATATGTTTCAAAACAAAGGACCAAAAGAGGTAAAAAATAGGGCATATTCCTCCTACACATTTTTGAATTATGCCCTTTTGTAATTCACCTTAGTAAAAGTGATTAAACAGAGTGATATTTTATTGCATATAAAATCCCCCATATTTATTAAACTTATCTAGAATAATAGATATCCCTAAGATCAACTTATCGACTATTTTTCAAATGAAAGAGCTTGAGTTTAAAAAAAATAGTGATTAGAGTCTTAGATGCATAGTGTGAAACTAGCTATCGGCCCTAATTAAATTAAGGTAACACCAAAACATTCATTAAATGCCCAAATTTCTCTAACCAAACCTAGCTCAAATGGTTCAAATAAAGGAATAATAATGCCTCAAATATTTCACTCAAATAAGTAAATATGCCATGAATGTTTCACAAATTTTACAAAACAATAATGCATTTAAAATGGGTTTTCACCATTCTCTAAAATTAGAAGGCCCCTCCAAAGCAAAATCGACCCACTAAGGTGCATCTATTTCCTCCTCAACACCCAAAAAACCTTGCATTCATATCATTATATAAATTTAACTTACCAAGAATGCCCAAATGTTAGTTGATATAAGTACTCCATGTATTTAGACACTTCATATTTCATCATCATACAAAGATGTCCCATTGGGGCATAAATGGTGTCAATGTTGAACAAGCGGTTGTGACCCAATGGGAACTTGTGCCACACAATCTTTTATTTCAATTATTTAGGTAGATCCTCCATTGCCTATGCAATAATTGTATTTTAGAGGCAAATAGGTCAATATGTAAAGCCATGTGGTCAATGAGATTTTGGGTAACTTGCATGGAGATGTGGATTTGGGATCTAACATCATGGAACTTAGATTGAGCTGCAAGGAGGTTATGGTAGGTGAGGTTAAGTACCCATAGGAGCTTAGATGTGGGGAAAATTATCAATTAGCATAAGGTAGTGTAGTATCTAGAAGGAATTGTAAATGGGCCATTGAAGACATAAAGTCTGATCACATTGCTACCCATGACCAACATCAACAACACATGCAACATTTGTATTTTGTAGTTGCATAATTTGCCTTTCATCATTTCCATCTCCTTCTTGCTCGACTCATGGGAACCCGTGCTGATCAAATTGAAAGTATATGTACTGTGATATACAATATGATGTTCTATTATTTTTTATTGCTAATATAAAATATTAATATTGATTATATTATATATATATAATTATATATAATTATGTTATTATATTATTATAAAGAGTATTATACTAATAAATTATATATAAAGGAGTAGTATATATGGCCCATGGTTTTATGAGAAGTATTAGGGTATTCTAAGTTCTTAGATCCCCTTTGTTTATGCTACCATGGTGGTTATTTCTTTGTAATTGATTGTACAATTTACCTCCCTTTTTGCAAGATCCTTGCTTGCTTCAATAGATGATCTCATATATTGTCTTATTTATTAAGATTGACAATAATCGGCTCTTAGATCACTAAAAATTTGTGATGATTATGCCATCATTGATATCTCTAAACACATTCTCATTTCATCATGGTTGTAACACCTCTCATGACAATAACATCATAACATGTGATCAATTGGACAAAAACATTTGACACCCAATTGAAGCTTCACTACAAAACTAAACAACGCCATTTTGATGGCATCATATTTGTACCCAAAATTGTCTCAAGTTTAATAAATATAAATGGCATCCTTCATTGCATTTTGATTTATTTCCCCTAATGCCAGAAGCATATAAGAGATTTATTCGTGCATACTATTCAAGAATCTAAATTTACATGGGATGATCATTTTCAAGTGAGTAGTTATAGAGACTACAATGAAATTGCACATACAAAGGTTGTTTCAAGGGATATTGGACATGAAAGGGCCCATATCATGCACTTTCTTAGATTTAAGGTATTAAGTGGATTTACATGGCATGTACACATTATAAATGGGTCTCCAACTTACAGAGTGGTGGTATCCTTGATTGGTCATTTTCTATTGTTAAGGGTGGACATGAATATTATGATAACTAATTTTTTTGTGTCAAGACTCCACATTTGATATGTAACTTGAATTAGTATTGTAATGCTACTAACATGAAGACAAGACATTAAAGTTATAGAGTGTATATATTATTATTTTTTACTTGGGTCAAGTTATGACATCATTCACATGTATCTTGTCATCAATCATCTTCTAAATGCCATGTATAAAATATCCTTTCATCCAAATTTTTATGCCAGAGGTATCTCTGCTAGGAGGAAATATGCAAGATTCATCTGTAGATCATTTAGATGCCAAAACTATCAATTCAAACATGTTGACACCTGTCACTAGCCAATGATGAGGAGACTGGTGGTGTCGAGGATGGTGGACATTGAGTAACATCATGGAAGGGGCTTCATCTTCACTGAAAATCTAAAAATCATAGAGGCAATTTCACTCCAAATCTTTTGGATTCTTCATCACCTTCTATTCTTTTTTACCATTTTTCTATACTTTGTTGTAACACATCACATTGTTGGAAGCACAATGGATATAGACCAAGACTAGTCAGGTGAGCCAAAACACCAAAAGACACTCTTTTTTATGCCATTTTTCTAGACTTCACTGTAAAAAAAACCATTTCTCCATTAGAAATTGAATCAAAATTAAAATAACTCTAGGTAAATTGTCTAGACATAATTTTTCCTTTCATAAAAGACTACATATAGAAGTACCAATCCTTCAACCTCAAATCCTTAAGAACAACCTCATCATGCCCATGTTTCTTCTTTCAAGGATTCAAACCCATCACCTCCCATCCCTCAACTCCATGGAGGGCTAAAAAATCATGACAGTGTAGACAATGAGTGGTTTGTAGTATTCTTACGCTACAAAATCATGTGCACATGCACAATAACATATATATTAGAATTTAGTATAATAATATAATGTATTTATTATTATATATTTTAATATAATATATAAATATATTATTTATAATATATATTAATACTATATATTTATAATTGTATTAATATTTATTTTTATAATATTTATTATCTATATATTATTTATTACAAATAATATATACAGTAATACATGTCAAATAATATATGATATTATTTTTAATAATATTAATATATGATATTATATGAAAAATATTTATCATTTCCCCTTACCATCATCAATTCTCCATTGCTCAAGTTCATCATGAAACGAAACATCTCCTCCTCGCAAGCCCATTCCCACATTGAATGAAAAAACACATAACCTCATTTTTCACCATCACTCCACCAGAAATATAGGATTATTATTGCTTAACACTTCAAGCATAAAAGGTGAGATAGGGTTAGTGGTCATTGAGAAGGCCATTACTGAGATTCATCATAATATCTTTTAATTCCATTTTTAGTGATTGACAATGGGTGGGTTGAATGGTTGATAGTAGATTGATAACCACCAATTATGTAAAACAAAGTAAAGAATATATAATGATTACAATATAATCTACATAATTTCATACATAGAAGGATTAATTTCATCATCTCCCATTGATCTAAACATAACCCTAATCTTTGATATCAAATTCTCAACCCTTTTATCAAGGTTTGCATCAACAAACTAAATTGAACATAAAAACATTAACTTAACTAAACATGGTTTTAGGTAATTGGGTGGTTTTTCATCAAATCTTAAAAAATAGATTTGAAGTTAATAATTTTCTAATAATTATTAGCAATTTTTTTTTATTAACTCAAAACATTTTCCCACTTGTAAAAATTTATATTCCTCAACAACATCCCATCATACCTAATAAGATGACATCAATGAATTAATCAATTCATCCTTATAAATTATTGGAGGATAATCTCATTTCACTATTTTATGAGATAAAACCAATATTAGCAAAAAAAAATTACCATACCCATATTCATTTTTCTAAATCAAGAATAATACACTCTATTCCATGCCATGTAGGTTGTTCAGTTTAAGTGTGACAAATAAAATGCTGACATTGATTATAAATATGAAGATGGAGATCCTAATTTCATGCAAGTATTGTAGATAGGGCTCCACATCTGATATATGGCTTGAATCAATGATGCAATGCCGCTAATTTTGGCATAACACATTGAGGTTTTATAGCCTATATTGTAGCTTATGTTTATCCATACTGTAAATTAACATGTAGTCTTTGTTCTCAATTTCAAAATCATCTCTTATTCACTAAGTTATCCTTAAATATATTATAGTAAATATAATATGTTGTATGTTGTATTATTAAATTAATATTTTATACTTTATATTTTATATTATATAATAATATCTTATTAAATTAATATATTATAATATCATATTTTTTAAATATAAAATTGAATATATATATATATATATATATATCATCGTTGTATTAAGAGAGAGTATGCAAAACTTGGAGGGGATTTGAACCTAGCTCAACAATACAACTTTAAGTTGGTAGTGCTTGTACTCCTATTAGTAATTTTACCTCTCCTCCATTCACCAAATAAAGATAAATGTTCACTATTTTTATGAATACAATCATTATTGTTGGTGTTACTGAGAGATATAATGGAAAAAACTTAGAAATATTTGTATCCATATCTATTTGAATATGGTAGTTTTATCCCACCTTGAATGCTTTCACCACTTTCATGTATTGTATGGTCTTTCCCTTGTCTACCACTTATTTATTGTTCAAGATCATATTGAATTATGATGTCTCATCCATGCATAATTCATTGTCACACTGTATGAAGTAACACACTATCTCCTTTTTGACCATCACCTCCACTAGAAATATCAAAGTATTGTTACTTAACACTTCATGCACAAAATTTGAAATGATTCTAGCGGTAATTGGTTTCACTTGCATTACTCCTAGTGATTTACATTATTTCATTTACAAAACCTCACTTTACCAAAAAAGAAATATTATATCCCTTCTAGAATAACATTGCACCTTTGGGGAAACTATTAGTGTTTATTATATCACACATTTGATGTTTGTTGACAAAATAATGGCTTTACATTTTTCCTCACATATCCCATCAATGTTATCATCTAATAGCTTCCTATATTGACATTAGTTTGAATCTAGGATTTTTTCCCTTGAAAACCATTGTTATGAGTATCTAAATTTTTTTGAGATGAATATTCTCTCTTATATTTTCAATAGAAACATCTTCAGCATAATAATAATAATAATAATAATAATAATAATAATAATAACAACAACAACAACAACAACTAGCATTTGTCTTATTGGTGCAAAGAACACTAGAAGGGATATATATTTTTTGATTTTACGTGTCCATATATTGGAAACATAGATGAATGGAAGAAACAAGATAGTCTATTGGATCTCAATGTATTATCCACACATTAGTGACATTGCATCATTGATTTGAGTCTCACATCAAAGGTGGAGGCCTGTTTCAATCAAATCAAAGACATCACCACCCTACAAGCTACAAAGCCCTTTACAATGGTTGATGCAAGTCATGTAAATACAAACACTACCATGAAACTTGATTTGATTTATAATATAGGCCTTTGGTATATGGTATAACCTGAAATATCTTGTTATCACCATTCACCTTCATCACCTAATGCACATTGAAACCTTTCACCAATTGCATGTTCTTTATTACCTTTCCTTTTCTTCCAAGGGTCTGAGTTTGGTGTTTTCAAATATTTTAGAGCATGATTTAATTGATCTGGATGTTAATATATTTTTATCATGGATGAACATAATCTATAAGATAAACTATGGTACCTAAATGTAAATAACTAACATAAACTACAAGATAGACTCTGGTGTTCAATTCTTTAAATAGTTATCTTTGTCAATATCTTTAATTTTTGGGAAATTGTTTTTGGTAAGTGATTATGAGTATAAAGTGGTGGAGCAGTAGCAATGAATCAAAAAAAATTATGAAATATATTTCTTTGTGTTTATTTATAAATGTTACATTTATTGTAAATTTTATGGAAGAGGTATTACATTAAGTCTTGTTTCCTCTAGTAGTTGAGTGTCATTGTGGTTAGGTGTGTCCTATTATCTGAATTGTTTTATTTCACATATTATTATTGGATTTTTTTAATTGTTCTTGACATGAGAATATTTTAATTTTCTCTTGTTGGTTCTGTATTTTTTTGTTGGTTAATTATTTTTTGAATAGTAGTTGATTTGTTGTGCATCCTTGTTAATGGAAATTTGTGGACAATATTACAATTGTGTCAAATGTTTGACAAAGTGTGTAACCAAAAGAATTCTCTACATACATAAAGGCATGGAATTTATGTGGGGAATTTATCTTAACTCCCCAACAAGTATAATTGAGCAACCACCAAAATTTGTGTTGTTATGTTAAGGGAAAGCCTCATGCAATCGAGTATTTATATTAATGAGCATCTTTTGGCCTATGAAGCTCATTTCATCAATTAGAAGATATTCAATGTGTCTCATTTTCTCTTGAAAATTTATCAGTTCTTGTCCCTCAAGTGCCTTCATTTCTTAGAGAGCAATATGAATCCTTAAATATATTTTTTATGCATTTATGTTAAATGTTGTGATACCAACTGGATAAAGGAGAAGTAAGGGAGAATTGATTCAGCTTACAAGTCCATTTAGGTCATGTTTGATGTTATTAATCAAGTATGATTTCCTTATACTTTTTACTCCTTGAATAATTATCATGAGTGGCATAACATGCATTATTTTCTAGGCATGGTGTAGAATATTTTTGAATGTTGTTTGTTGATTACCTGATAGCTCATTTGAGAATGGCTTGCTTGATTACACAATAATTTTAATTTGGCTGACTATAAATTGATAGTCTATAAATTGTGTCATTGTTGTGTGTAGATTGATTAATACCTCTAAATAGTTCCAATTATGGATATTGTTGAAGTTACAAAGCCAAAGGATGTTGACACCATTTATTGTAGTGTTTCCCAATGGGTGCATGCAGGATAATAGTTTACATTCATGTATTTCCATTTCCATTTATACATCTTCTTATATGTCCCTATCACCACTACATGATTTGACAATGTTGTTTTATTTTGTAGTTGTTTATTAAATATGCCATGGAGTGTAGGAATGGTTTTCAAACTAAGAACTCCATCCAACCAAAAAATTTCATATGATGGTGAATCAAAATCATGAATAAAAGAGAAATGAGGGAATATACAAATAATTTCTTGAATTATTCTATTTCTCCACTTAATAATTTTACTTTGATTTTATATTCTTACCACAATTAAATAATCTCTCATAACATCATCATCCAACCTTGACAAGAGAAAATGTCCAATCAAATATGCCACCACCTTGTAAGTTGTGGAACCATTTGCAATGGGTGTTGGTCATGCTAAGACAATGGTTGTCTTGAACTTGGGTCTAATATATGATATGGGCCTCTTCATGTATCATATCAATCAAAATATGGAAGACACTTCATGGGAAATTTTGATGTCAATAAAAATGAAGTGTAGATGCATCTTCATCAAGACTCTCATAGGGAAGACCATCACCATGGCATTAACTCTCTAGAGTCTGACGGCCATCTTCATGCAATAAAACTTGAAAGTTTATCCAAATCAAAATATTATGAATGATACATATTTTTTTATCCAAATGACTTATGACATGATTCATTACCGATAAAATACTCTTAAATCACATATAAATCTTTCCATATGTCCTGCATGGGACTAAATAATGACATATTGGTAGATCTAGGATAGAAACCCTTTTGAAATTCCAATGTTCTTAGGCATAATTTGTCCATCATTATCATTTACATCTTAGATTCATTCATGTGCATTGATACTTGAATTTTCCTTTAATTGAAAAAACTAACTCATAAAATAGAACCTTTCATAAGTGCATAAATCTTAGTAATAATATACAAACTCAAGACTTTATATGCCCTTCACCCATTGCAAAGGGTTCCATAGCTTACTCAAAGTTATCATCTTTGATTGGTTTTTTTTCTATTATCAAGGGTAGATGAAGGCATCATGACCTCTAATTAATTTCAACATTTTCATCGATAATAATTACATCTCCAGAGGAGTTTTTTTCCCTCTACCTTGTATCTTTCATTGCACATTTTCAATTTTATATTCATATGAAACAAAAGTCTCTTTGAACATATCCTTATTTCTTCATCTCCCAGTTGTGTCTTTCTAGGCATAAATTATTATGTTTTCCATTTAAATTGCTTCCTCTAATGCAATCATCATTGAAGCCACCTTCTTCTCTAGACTAGTCATTGTGAACTCATAGTACAAGTGAATGCTCAAGAACTTCAATTTGATGGTTTGTGATAAATAAATAAATATTCTCACTTAGCACAATCAATATTAGACATATGAAAATTATAATAAATTCATGTAATATTACATGAAAGAGTATAAACTAATAGTTGTGTCTCATGCAAAACCCATGACTGTTGACCCCATTTGAAGGGGAAGGGAAAGGCCATATAGACCATGAAAGTAATGAAATGTTTCAAGTTGAGGTGGGTGGTGATAGTGAGGGATGGTTATAGGGTATTTAAATAAATGAAATTTAAGAAGCTTGACTAGAAACACATGTAAATTTTAGTGACATGTCACATATGTGAATGCAATATGTAGCTTCTATGATCAAGGAATTTGACAAAGAGAGGAGATTAGATCAAGTGTTAGTCCATAAAACCATGAAATCAACACACTAACATACTAACATCTCTAAGCCTAAATTTTAAGGGGAGATTAATAAATAAACAGTTGAAAACCCAACTAAAATGTGAGGAACAACAATCTTTACCTTCGTTGAGATCTTCAACTAATTTCTTCATTTGGCTTGCTCAGTTTATACATAAGAAGTATTCATCAATGACATATGGCTAACATCATCTCTTATATGCACCATTGTTGAATGCTTGGCTTGATTGATATGGCTTGGCTTAATTTCAACATTATAACACTAGGCTTTTAGCTTCATGAATTTGTTTCTGCATTATAACTCTACTTTGATTGAGCTCCTTAAATGAAGAGCTCTAGGCTTGTTTTTATAGGATTTCTAATCCCTTGAAATGGGTTAAATATGACCATGGTTGAGTTTATTAGCTTTGGTTGAGTTTGGTATATTCTTAAGATATTCTTTTAGATATTTTCCAAAAGTGACAACTCACAACCATGGTTGAGTTTATTAACTTTGGTTGAGTTTGGTATATTCCTAAGATATTCTTTTAGATATTTTTCAAAAGTGACAACTCACAAAGGTAAGATTCTCTTGAATTTTGTTTTTAGTATCTGATTTAATTTATTTATTATCTTATGAGTGAACTCAATTAGGATTTGAAATTAATTTAACTTGTTAATTGATTTTGATTAGGGTGTGCAAGTTAATTAATTATTTTTAGGTATTTGGTCATTTGTTTGATTTTGATTAATTCAATTTGTGTATTTTCCTTATTTAATTGATTTAATAGGTCAAATTTATTTAATTAAAGGTTATAAAGCCAAATTTGGGACTAATAAAATTTTTTTGGGTTAGGTATTCAATGATTGGCAAGAATTGGCCTAATGTCAAATATGAAGTCATTGGTGGCCAAATTTAGGTGTCTATAGTTTTCCCATATTTGGGAATATGCTGCACACTATGAGAATAGTAACATATTTTCAAATAATAAAATGTTTCTTTATACTTATGAATGCAATGGTAATGATTGAAATGTAGTTACCCCTTCAAGGGAGCGATTGGCAAGTGGGTCGACAAACAATCCCTTGAAAGAAAGAAGTGAAATGAAGGGACCAAATAAATGAAGATGATGGGGTGAAAACACAATGATTTACCCAAAGTTGGGAAAAATCACTAATAAATGTAAGTGAGATGGTGTACAATGGTTTTCCCAAAGGTGGTTATAAGCATTATACCATGATAGTGGCAGCATGGTATGATAACATAATGATTTGCCCTAGCAGGTGATATAATCATGGAGAAGATGGAGCTACCCCAATTAGGACAAACAAACAAGAAAGTAAAATTGGTGATAACATAATGATTTACCCCAACAAGGGATATAATCATTGAGAATGTATGTGGGACGGTGTATAGTGATGATGCAGTATACCCTAATAATGAAAAACATGATTGATAAATTGATATAAAGGATAAAGATGAATTGGAATAACTTGATAGTAGAGAGATGTTCATTCAAATTAACAAAGTCTGAAATTCTTTCATTACTTAATTATTTTGTTTGGGATATGATTGGGTATTAGATTAGGATTGTTGTTGATGTTAATGCCAAGGAGATAGTGATGTTGTATTGATGATGTAGACCTCTCAAAGCTACTTTTTTATTATAGTATTCGATGGTAGGATTCATGATATAAAAGCATGAAGACTTGTCCAAAATGTGCATAAGGACTGACTCCCAATCCAATAAACAATTTAAAATAATGCACTAATGATAAAAACCATGATGACTATGTTGACATATGAATATAGATGGACTCAATAAAAATGTACTTGAGGAATTACCCAATGAATGCATATAAACTAAGTCAAATAAATAGTATCAAATTCAAACAAACAATCAAGTAGACAAGTAAACAAAGAAACAAATAGAAAGCACTCAAATAAATAAACAACTAGAAATAAATAAACATCCTGAACAAAAAATCAAAATAAAGCATCCTAACAATGACTTCGCCCTAGTAAGGCAAATTGAGGATGATGAACTGGGCTTAGACAAGATAAATGTTTTTGGATTTCTAAATTTTATAAATGTTTTTGGAAATTTGAGGTATCTTAACTCATTAGAGAATGACAAGATACCTACTTGTAAAATGGTGAGAACATTGGCTCAGGTTTATCACAAAATGACAAGAGCATATGGTAAAGGGGGATTGAGGTGACCAAAATATGAATTGAACATAGCCTACAAATTCCTAAAATGACCTCAATTTATATTAATTATATCCATACCAAAGGCAAAAAAACCAACTAGGTCCCAACAATTTCTCATATTCGGTAAATAGTCAGTCAAATAAAAATAACAATGGCAAGGTCATGCAGCCATGCATGATAAACAAATGTTACCCCTAGTTTAACCATAGGTAGTTATGACTAGGATACAATGGATTAGATCAATGATACTAATTTGTCCATAGGTAGTTATAATCAATAGCAAGATTGATGAACACTAATTTACCCTAGCAAGGGATATAATCAAGCTCACATAAACAAACTTGATATAGGATATAAAATGAAAGATATCTTGTGAGATCAAATGTCACACTAATTTCATAAAATATCATTGTAAACATGAATTTGATTTGTTATTTAAATTTGATCATAATCCTCTTTCAAAAAGTGCAGGAAGAACCAAAGTAACCAATATCAAAATAGGATTGGATAGGATGCCTAAAAATAAGCTTTGGTCTAGATAGGAATGGTATGGTAAATTAGAATGGTCTTACTCTAAGATAATTATGGTTTGATATATTGGATAAGATGGTAATAAATTTTCCCCTAAGTGATAAGGTGAATGGTTAGAATATGTGATAATGGTAAAAGAATTGATCAATTGATGTGATATGGTACATGTTTAGTTTTGGCATCGGTATGATAAGTGATTTTGTTATTCCTATTAAAGTGGAGATGCATGTCCTAATCAATAAATTATATAACCAAAATAGTCAATCATGTAAATTACTAGCCCATACCTCATCTAAATAGCTACTCTATCAAGAACTTACTACATATTTGGATGCAAATGATATTATTATGATCTTCATTGGTCATTGATTCTGATTCTTTCAAGTGCCGAGACAAGATATCCTCATAGCCTCTATAAAGAAAAGTGTGACCATGGATGGTAAATATGGATAAATGTTGGTTGATAGGTTTTTTTGTGAAATGGAATGGTGGAGGATAATGGAATGTATAATAGATGGGAAACAAATGAATATTGGGGTTCTTAGGCACACACAATGTTGTTGATTCTAGATTCAACATAATTTTAGATGTGGTGAGGCTAAAAAGTTTTGAATATTCTCTCAATAAGACCACCAAATTCTTTTTTTGTTTAGGTCTAAGAGTAGCTACCATCTGATTAGGTTGTAAAGTGGAAGTTGTTTTGATTTTATCTTTGATAATGTCTTCATTAAGTAGTAAAGAAATTTTGTGCTCAGCTATTGGCACCTTAAAGAGGTTTCTACCAATGAATTTGTCTTAATTATCCCATAGTGCCTCTGAGAATGTTTCACTAAGTAACATGGACTTTTGAATTTGATTGTCCCCTAACACCTCTGAAAAGGTTTCACTAGAACATGCTAGGTTCTGACTTTGATTACTTCCAAGTGGCTTCAAAAAGGTTTCACTAAGAGAGTGTTCTTCTACTATATGGCTATGATCCTAACCTCCTTACTTTTCTTCATTTTATATGTCACCATGGATGCAATTCAACAAAGTGTGATTCTTTTGGTCCTAATCAACACTTGTGAGAGATGGAATGTCAATAACATGGCTATGATAGTTGGTGGTAATGATATGTGGAACAGGAATGGGAAGAGGCTGCACAATCCTCATAGAAGATATTAGAAAAACTTATGTCAATGCTAAAGTAATCATCCTCAAAAATAATGAAAGGATCACAAATGTATTCATACTGATCTACTAGGCATGCATAACCAATGTTGTAATAGTCATGAACATATTCTATATCTAAATCTAATTTAGACTCATGGTAGTCTAAATCTAAGGTTGATATTGATGTTGATTCTACTTCTGATGCTAAATCTGATGTTGGTTCAAGAGTAGAACCTAAATCTAATTCTGATTCTTCATCTGATGGGTAATCTATTACAATGATGTCTTATTGAATGTTTAGTATTGGACAAGTAATGATCTGTGATGGCATAATAGGCTCCACTAAGACTAGTTTGTCATAGTGAGACTATTTTAGGATGGGAAAAAGGTCAAGAGACAACTCCTTAGATACTAGCTTATCAAAGGGAGGCTCTTGAAAAATAAGCATATGGTTGAGGTAATGATTTGCCCAAAGGAAGTTATAATAATTAATAAGTGACTCAACAAAGATAGGCTCATCAAAGTGAGACTCCTCAACAATAGGTATAGGATTGAAAGGTGATTCATCATAGGTTGACTTGTCATAAATGGTTGGTTCAACAAAAACATCTTGAATCAGTTGGTTCTTGACTTTGGTTTTTAATGAGTTGAAAAATACTAGTTTTGATCATAGCTTGCTCCTCTAATGATTGGCTCAATTGGGTAGGTACTGATTGGATTTGTTTGGGTTTAGGTTGAATGATGGGCTAAGGTTTGGGATGAATGATTAGTTGAATGATTGGTTGAGGTTGAATGATACATTGTGATCATGATTGGATTATTGGTTGGGATCATAATTAGATTGGTTGATATTTGGGTTAGATATTTTGAGGTTTTCTAAAGTGGAGAATGATAGGCACTAGATGAGCAATGGCTATAAGTTGGATAATGGGTGGGAATTATGGAGCTTGACTGCTCGCACAAGCCAAGGGATGAGGTCTTAGAATAAAAATGGTAGGGCATCATGGATTTTGATTTATTGCATAAGCCAAAGCATCCAAGTCCTCCTCATAAACCATATCATCCCAGTCAGAGTCTTGAGTTGGATTGTAAATCAACTATTATCTTTGGTCCCTAAATGGATTATTGTAAGTAGGGTATGAATTTGTCTCACAATCATCTTCATCATAGATGTCTACACCCAATTCCTCCTCACCAACCATATCATTCCAATTGAGGTCTTGACTTTGGTCCTCAATTTGATTTGTGCAAGGTGGATAAAATTTCATCTCATAAACCATATTTTCATCAAAGGTGTCTTGAATAAAGCCA
This sequence comes from Torreya grandis, assembly GCA_037957365.1. Classification (NCBI taxonomy): domain Eukaryota; kingdom Viridiplantae; phylum Streptophyta; class Pinopsida; order Cupressales; family Taxaceae; genus Torreya; species Torreya grandis. The sequence continues at coordinate 251,140 of JARHVA010006766.1, forward strand.
TTTTGTGCATCCACTCTATCATAGTTTGGATTGTACATGACTCCACCATAAGTGTAGCTAGATATATCTGCATCAATGAAGAAAGCTCAAAAAATAAAAAGGCTTAGAGTTATACAAACTTTAAAAAATTGTCTAAAGGACAAAGGGTTCAAATGTGATATAGCTTGGTTAAAAGGAATGGATTTATATCTCTAAACAATGACTTGTTCATGGATTTGTATCTCCAAAATTATTTGTGCTAGAATTTGGCATAAAATAGTCTAAATTCAAATGTCTAACGTCAAATTTCATACACACAAAAGGTCAAATATATGAATAAAAATGACATGTCAAAGTCTAGGCCAAAGTGTTCCAGGAAAGTAAAAAGTTGAGTTACTAGGGCTTTCATCCAAACACGAAGTCAAAAGTTAGGCTCAAACAAATATGATTTGCTATAAATTTTGGCCAAACAATGTCAAAAATAGACTTTAAAACAAAGGATGATGTGATTTGATTTAATCTAACAAAGTTGGAACAATTTTGACATAGACCTGACACATAGAATCAAACATAAACATGATCAGTTGGTATAATCCATAAGGTAAAAGGCACCTAGAGAACAGATTGTGTTTTCCCAAATAAAGGCATAAACAATGATGAGGATAGGCTAAATGAAAAAATAAGAGATTTTAAAAATTTGGGAAATCGATTAACTTAAGTTACACAAACCAAAAGAGAAAGATCTATGTATCAACCACTAAAAAGTGGGGCCTAAATAGAAATTAATCAATGACTAAATTTAAACTTGGAAAGGTTAATTGAAAACTCAATCATTAAAAACTATGATTGGACTAAACAAGCGAGACAAGATTGAACAACATGATGATGCATGAATAAGGTCCAAATGGATGATGTGACATGGTTTGGTTAGTTTGAAATGATATTTTTCTATATAATGTCAAATAAGTTTTGAAACAAAATGAGCAGCCTAATGGCATAAACATGCTCTAATGATATGATCAATATTATGTTTCAAAGACTCCAAATCTCAAACTTGATAATGATGTGGGAATCATAATGGTACCCATCTCAAACAAGTGAAATACACACAAACATGTTTAACAAATATTACAAGGCACAAGTATGGTGTAAAATGACCAGCATAACACCTCTTTGACAAGGGAGTGGTGTATAAAAAAACTTATTTTTGATGTGGTTATAAATAAACACATAAATTTTAGTCTCAAAACACCAATCAATAAAAAGATAATTGACTAAAATATAACTAAGTATAATCATCTTAAATTCTATCAATGGTGTGGTAATGTGGGTTTGACTAAACTAATTGTTTTGTTAATGTTCTAGATAGATCAATTACATAATGACTTTCACATCAAATGATGCAAAATAATCACACTTTAATTTGATTTCTATTGCACTTGACTTGTTAAAAAAATGTCTTTCTCTTTTTTCAACCACTACATCCATCATTTTCTAAGTTTATTATGATGTTTAATGTACAGATACATCATAATGCTTAACCCCAACACTAAAAGGTGGTTTAACTAATCAAACCACTAATCCTATTGGGGATGATGAAGTCAATACTAGGAGATGAAACCCCAAGTTAAAGCTTCCCTATATAACTTGTGGAAGGTATTGAAGTCCCTCTCATAAGACAAGATGCAATGAAATAAATGACACAATAGAAAGACTTTATGGTCACCTCAAGATCACCCAATACTATTGTGAGTTTTTGGGGGAGGGCTTTAAATGAAATTATTTATATGGCTTGGTCTAGGCTCAAAGTGCAATGAGATGATTCTTTTGATCCTAAATTTTGTCAAAATGGGATGGATGGGAGAGCATACACACACGTCTCTTTTTGCTAAAACACAAAATAAACAAGCAAGTTTGAAAATAATTGAAGTGAAGTTAATTTCATTGCACCAAATTGAAAGTATTTTATTATATTTATTACTATCCCCTTGGCTTTAAGATTTACAAATGAAAATAATTTCAAACCACCCAAAAAAAATTTTGTGCTTTTGATCCCAAAAGTTCCTTAAAGGGGATAGATGGGAGAGCATACATGCACAACTCCTTATTTACTCAAACAAGTTTAAAATATAAAAAAAAATGCAAAAAACTTTTAAGTGTATTCTATTTTATAGCACTAAACGAAATATGTAGTGGTGTTCTTTTAGCTCCTTGGCTTTAAGTTGTGAACTTTGAAATAAATGACAAAAACTTAACCAATAAAACACCCTAAAAAGTTTATTTAAACACAAAAATGAAGGATTCCTATTCATTTTAGACATCCAAATTAATTTTAAAAAGAATAATTTATATTTAAATGGGTTTTTCCAAATAGGCCCCATAAAGAAAAGCTCAGAACTTCATTTAGCCTTGAAGCTTATTTATCAAATGAGATAAATAAATTTGAAGGATAAAATATGTTGACCCAAAGGCAAAATCCCAAAAAATAAAACATGTTAGGTTAGACAAAGTTTATAAAAAATATCAATAAAAAACTCAAAAAATCTCAAAAAAATAAAATAAACCAATGAAACATACAAACAAGTTAGAAGGTAAAAAACATGAAAACCGAACACAAAAATCATAAAACTATGCATTTAGTAATTTAGCTATAACTTTTAAAATATACATCCATGTATCACTAAATTTTTGGAGGTTATTTATAGGTGCATGGTGTACCTTTATAAAAACATTAAAGTCAAAATAGTAAATAACAAAAAAGTTATTAGCTTTGTACTAACTATTTTTACCAAAACATTAAAAAACAAAAAGTGACAGTCACTAAAAGAGTTATAAATTATAAAATATAAATAATTATTTTTTGAAATTTTAAATAATATCAATAATATATTTTTATATATTATTAAAAAAATTTAGAAAAAAATATTAATTAAATAAAAACTTATTAATTATTTATGGGCCATTTTTACTCTAGCAAAGCAAAAACAATTAAAAAAAGAATTAAAACTATGAATACAAAGAAATATGTGGGTTGTGCAATCATGTAGATAGTCCCACCAGATGTGCAATTTGTGATCAAAGAATTTTACAAATAAAGGAGGTTAGATGAAGTTTTAGTCTATAAAATCATGAAACTAGCACACTAACATACTAACATCTCTAAGCATAGATATTAAGGGGAGCTTAATGAATAAATAACAATTGAAAAGCCAACTAAAATGCAAAAAACAACAATATTTACCTTATTAAAGAGTTTTAAATGATTTTTTCATTTGGCTTGCTCAGTTTATGCATAAGAAATTTTCATCAATGACATGTGGCTAACATCATCTCCTCTATGCACCATTGTTGAATGCTTGGCTTGATTGATATGACTTGGCTCAATTTCAACATTATAACACTAGGATTTTAGATTCATGAATCTATTCCTTTATTATAAATTTAATTTTATTGAGCTCCATAAATTAAGACCTATAGGCATTCAAATCCTTTGAAATGGGTTAAATCTGATCATGGTTTAGTTTATTAACTTTGGTTGAGTTTGGTATATTCCTAGGATATTATTTTACATATTTTTCAAAAGTGACAACTCACAAGCATGGTTGTGTTTATTAACTTTGATTGAGTTTGGTATATTCCTAAGATATTGTTTTAGATATTTTTTAAAAGTGACAACTCACAAAGGTAAGATGCTCTTGAATTTCTTTTTTGGTAATTGATTTATTAGCTCATGGATGAACTCAATTAGGATTTGAAATCAATTTAACTTGTTAATTGATTTTGATTAGGGTGTGCAAGTTAATTACTTATTTTTAAGCATTTGATCATTTTTTTGATTTTGATTAATTCAATGTGTGTATTTGCCTTGTTTAATTGATTTAATAGGCCAAATTGATTTAATGCAAGGTTATAAAGCCAAATTTGAGACTAATAGAAATTCTTGGACTAGGTATTCAATGATTGGAAAGAATTAGTCTAAAGCTAGATATGAAGCCATTGGTGGCCAAATTTAGGTGTCTACAGCTTCCACCAAACTATTTAAGTTAATACATGATTAAAACAAAAGTCATCTTGATGACCACAGATATCTCTTTGAGTTATTTTTTCAGCTATATATTGTCATGATGTCCATATGTTTTAGAGTGTATTTTTGGGTCAGAGAGTTTAATAAACTCCTTTCAAAATTATTTTTGTTTAGATTGTACATTATTATGTTACGAGGGATCATAATGCTATAGTGCTTGGATGCAACATGTAGAAATTGGTGGAGATCCAAACACTCATCCAACAAACTACCCAATATTGGATGTGCTTGTGGTAATCACAAAAATTATACCTTTTTTTTCTTTTCACCAAATAAAGAGAAATAAGTAGTAGTGTTACTCATAATGATAATATACAAGCTTATAAGTATCTATATATTTACATATTGCATCATGCATCACTCAAATATACTATATAAAATTCATCTTTCATTAAAGAATTATTTTTAATTTTTTGTCTAATTAATTTTAGAGTTGTCTAATTAGGTTTTGTGTAGTTAACATAGTTACAATTTTTATCATTTAGTTTTATACTCGCCTAAATTGGCACATGGTGCATTTTATGGGTTTTTTTTTAAATGTTGGATATCTAAGACCTATTTCAATCATGTCATTGGTAATTGAAATAGTTTAGTGGAAGCTACATATTTCATTATTAGATGTGACATGTAATTGAACTTTGCACATGTGTTTTCTGAGGGTTTTTTTAGTCTCTTATTGAAATAGCTTGTCATTTCCTTTCACTATCACATCCCAACTCCTCTTTATATCTTTCAACACTTGCATGTTTTGTATGGGATTTCACATCCCCAATAATTTTCCATTGCTTAAGTTCACTATAAAAAAAATGTGTTCTTCTCGCATAGTGCATTCCCACACCATATAAAGACAACCTCATTTTTCAATGTTGTCCTCACAAAAAATATCAGATTTTTATTTATTAATGTTTTGTGAGAAAAATGTTAAATAGAATCAATGGTTATGAATTTTGAGTTAGATAAAATTACCAATTTACACTCTCACTTTACAAATACTCAATTTACTATTATATTATTATATAATATTAATTATACTATAATTAATATTATAATATTTTAAAGTATTATAATATATATATATATATATATATATATATATATACATATATATACATACATATATATATATACATATATATATATATATACATACATATATATATATATATATACATACATATATATATATATATATATACATACATATATATATATATATTAATAATATAATATATTTAATTTATAAATATTATATATCTAACTACATAATAAAAATAAGAACAAAAACAAAAATGATATTTCTAGCTTTTACCGATAACAATCCCAACTTGGCACAATGGCAAAAATATGAAGACTAATTTTTGTATTGTTATTGGATTTTTGCTTTGAAAATTTCATTGCTTAATCTTGTCAAAGAATCAGGTTTAGGCAATGAAGAGCATTCTCCATTAAGTCAATGATGTGATAAGTAAATTTGATAGTGTCAACCTAACAAATGCTATATATTTATTATTGAATTTAAATAAATTGTCAAATTAAAGATACCAAATAAAATAGCCTAAATTCACTTATTCCTAGTTTTAAAAAATAAGGAAAAAATTAAAAAAACCTTTTTGAAGCTGATTTGAAATTTTATCCCAATCCTACTTTATGGGATCATGACCCTATCCTTTTAACTTCCTTTTGTGTTTATTTTTTTAAACTTCGATTGTACTCCAAACAAATGTTCTTCTTTGACCAATGGTTCTAGGGGTTTTGAGAAGGATGGTATTTGTATTTAATATGTTTTCATTGTAGCTTTTAGATTTCCACATCATGTTTGATATCCTCTACATGTTGTGGAGATATATTTATGGTTTTAGGGTATGGCAAAAGATTGAATGAATGAATAAAATATTTTAATAACTTTTATGAGAATGAGTGATCTATGGGACCAAGCGTTGTAATATCATTGGTTTTGGTTAACACAAGTCCTTGGTATGAGTGTTGTCCCTTTGATCATGCAAAATGTTAGACTCTTTTTTGATGTTAACTCTTCTACTATGGATTTTGGTTAGAAAGCTTTCTATACTAATAAACCTTTCCTCTATAAACAAGTCATTAAATTTGTTGACCCTTAAGTTGTCTTTATACTTGGTGTAGATATCATTATAGCTTACACATTCCATAATAATGTTTTTTTTTAATCTCCACTACCCCTTTGTCACAAGATATATAAATTCTCATTTCCCAATCTTCCTTGGGTACTATCTATATACATGTTTCATACTTAAGATGATGCAATCTAGTCATCAATTGATCCATCAACATCTTTGCTTTCCATTTGATTTATGACCCTATGTATGCTTTTTCCTTGTTCTTTCATGTGGGATTAAACTCTTTGATGTAGTATGTTTTCTTCCATCCTGACTGTTTTATTCACATGGCTGCCCTAAATTTTTCTATGACATACTTATTTATTTCGACCTTGGTGTTTGGGCATTCTTGCATGTTGATGTCCCATTTACTCATCCATTTTTTTTTCCATCTACATTTTCTTTCTTTTGTTTAGTTCTTCGATTACCATTTTGGGCCATTGACAGTTTTCCATATTTTGGGTCTTTTTTAGGTAAATTAATGTCCAAGTCATTGTTGATACTTCCATTAGAAATGTACCTATTTCGGCTAATAGAATCTCATATGGAATTGAAACTTTGATTTTGAGGCTAATTTTTATTTAATATTTTTTTATTATCTCTATTTGTCTTCAATTTAGATTGGACACATTGTTACCCTAAACTTCATATCCATATAGGACCACTGGTGTGCCACGTAGGCCATATAAATATTTTTTGGTTTTCAATCCCATAATTATGCATTCCTACCCCTATTTTATACTGAATATAAAGCCTTCTAGCCTCCTTATATTGTATTTATGTTGTGGGTCTCCTAACTAAGCTTATTATGGAAGTCAAGTCCAAGATATTTATATTCTTCCACTATTTGTAGTGGATTTCTTTTGAAAACAAACTCAATTTCTTTACTTTTTCTCCATAGAGAAAAGATCATGACTTTTGTTTTGCTAGTGTTCATTTGCATTTCCACCTTCTAACATAAGATCTATAAAGCCTTCAAATGTTCTCTCAAACTATGGGTTGTTTTTGAAATTAGAATAAGATCATCTACATATAAAAGTAGCTTTATAATATAATTAGCTAGGTGGACACCCCCTCCAATAGCTTTGTTTATCAATTCTTATAGTTTATCAATGTATAACCAAAATAAGGTGGGAGATAGAGGACACCCTTATTTGAATCCAATGTTTCTTCTAAAACATTCTAATATTCTTTCATTTGTCTTAATTTTGGCCCTAATTTGCCCTTAAAGTCTATGTACTACTGCTTTATACTCATCTAGAACTCCAAATTCCTCCATTATGCTCCAAAGTTTACTTCTAGGGACCATGTCAAATGTTTTTTTGAAGTAAAAAAAAACAAAAAGTTTATTCTCCCTGAATATCCCATACTTTTTTTTATTAAGTACCCAAGTGTGATGTAGTTGTCAATTGTGTAATGTTTTGGTCTAAACCCTACTTGACCTTTTGCCCTTTTTCCCTCTCTTTCTACCTAGTTGCTATCATGCTACCAAATAACTTTATAAGGAGGGGATTGACAATGATAGTTTAGTATTTAGATGGATTATTGACATCCCCACTTTTATAAAGAGAGATAACAACACTAGTTAATTAATCTACTAAAAAACCTTCTTAAATGATATCATCGAACATGCTTTTGGTGTATGGTGTGAGGGTGTCTAAACTCTACCTCAAAGATTCATCTTGTATCCCATCTATGTCTTACACCTTACCCCTTTCTAGCTTATTTATGCCTTAAGTGATATATTTCATAGAAAAAAACTTATTTTTTATGTTGATTACAAGAGCATTATTTTTATGTTGAACTCATTCATAAAATAGCTTTGTATACTCTAACCATTGGGCATCCGTAATATTATTCTTTGTTTGCTTCATTTTCTATTTTATTTCCCTCCAAAATCATTTGGGATTATGTTTTCCAAGAGAAATTAATTCTCTTATCCTTGTGTATATGTAGCTTTCTTTTTTAGACTGGATGATTCTTTCATATGCCTTATTTTATTTGGTCATTCCAAGTTGTCTCAAAATTCTCTTTGTTGCCTTACACTCTTCATCAAACCACGGGTTTGACAGAAAAATACTTGTACTTCCACTCTTATGTCTACTCCTTTTGCATGTATTTAAATCCATTTTAATTAAATAAATTATCATATTTTTGTTTGTTAGGAAGCGGACCATAGAATAAGTATTATTATTTGCTCTCTCAAAATGTTGTTAAAATTTCTATTTGAGGGCTACCTTAAATAGTTACCAATTCCCTTGATTTATTATGATTCTACCTTGAGAGTGTCTCTTTTTTAACTTGTGTTGGTCTTATCTTCTTTCTTGATGATTTATTTGCATATTGAATTTTACATATATGGGATTGTGATCCAATTTCATCTCAATAAGGTATTCCCCAACTTCAAGATTCATCAATCTTGAAATAAATTTATGTGAACAAATAACATAGTCTACAACACTTTTCTCATTGTAAATTTTATAGGTGATATTTTCTGAATTTAGCCATGTTCTCATGCCATTGCAGATAACCATGCCATACAAACTACATAGTCCCAGTAATTCTAATCCATAATATGAAACTCCACACTTTTTATCTTGTGGCTTCCTTTTCCAACATCAATATTCTTCTTCATCTAACCATAGTAGATTACTTCCCACACCCTCTTCGCTCTTCAAATTGAGAGCTTGGTTATTTGTTGTTCATGCATTGAAATCTCTTATGATCAAGACTTATCCTAAGGTGATAAATACTTGAATATAACTTTATAGTGATGCATAAGGATCTTAAAAATATAAATTCCCCTTATATGTTTTAGACCCTCTCGGTGCAAAATAATAAGCAACAAGTCTAGTTATTAATTCATTATCTATTATTTTCAGCCATATGTACTATTTATTTGGGTCCTCTTTCTCCACATTTATAATTCCACATCATGTTTCTATGATTAGTATTGTAACCCATCCATAACCCTTTCCACTTTATGTCCTTCCATTCCAAACTAATATTTTCTTTTATCCTTCAAAATATAAAACTTTACAACCTTCATATTCATGAGTTCCAATAAGAATAATAATGTATTTTCCCCTTCTATGGGCCCCAACCTAGGGTCTCTTCTCCAAGGGTGTCCTCTACAATTTTATCTTACCAAGGTCAATTTCTCTAGGGGGCCCAAGTCCCTATTTCTTAGGTGTCACTAGGTGTCCAATTTGGGCTCTTCTATTTTGTAACCATGCCCATTTTCTTGCATCTCTTGTTACTTTCACTTTTCCCATTCTTTCCTTCATTTTTCTTGTTGCATTGGGATTAGATCTTTATCTATATAGATGTGTGTCCTTCTAAGAGACCTTCTATTCTTTAATATTTTGTTCTTATCTTCTATGTTTTCATGATAACTCTTAGATGTCTATCCTTTGCTTCTCTTATCCATTTTCCCATTTTGTTTGCTTGATATATATGTAATGTCCAATGCAGCTAGTCAACCAATAAGTCTCTTGCTAATTTTTTGGTGTTCTCAATCCCACCATAGTCTTTTAGTCCTTTAATAATGATGTTTGTCTCCCTATCATGTCTATCATTCTCTTCTTGTATCTACATCTTAACATGTTTTTCTATTATTTCCCTCTATTCATCTCAAGGTCCTCTTACTACTTGAGCCCAAGACTTGGTCTTCCCATGTTGGACTCCCAATTGACTTTCTTTTACCTCTGTATGTGAAAATTTGGATGGGTACTCTTCTGTTTGTGACACCTTCTTTTCTTCGTCCAATTTTGGCTTATTTTTCTCCACTATTTTCAAGTGCTTTAAAGTTTTTTTATGGTTGTCAACTCTTGTTATCCCTTTTCCATGTTGTTTTGTAATTTATTTACTTGTTCATTGAGTATTTTATTCTCTCTTATAGGTTTCCATTTGGAATCATAACCTTTGATGAGGCCACCAAATTCTTTATTTTATAGCCTCATCCATACCTACTATATATCTTTTTCTAGGTAAATCCCCATAACCATCCATGAGTCATGAAAATGAATGAATGAATTTATGATTTTATGTGTGCATATATATATATATATATATATATATATATATATATATATATATATATATATATATATATATATATATGTGTGTGTGTGTGTGTGTGTGTGTTATGTTATGAATTAATGATGTTTTTTCTTTGATTAGATTATACTTATGTAACCTTATTTAATAAACATTTGAAGGGTAACATAAGACTACAAGAATCTTGTTTAGACACAACACTTATAGAGAAGCACATAAAAAAGGGGCTTCCACCTATAGGTTGCCCACAACAACTATTGGCTCCTACCTACAGGTTCCTCATAGCAACTATAGGCTTCCACCTATAGCTTGCCCATAGCAAATGCCAAGCTGCAGGATTCTACCTACAAGTTACCTATATCAAATGATAGCTTCCACCTATAGGTTACCCATAGCAACTATAGGATTTTACTTATAGGAGTCAGTAGTCACTACGTAGAATAGAACTATTATTGTGATAAGATGTGATTAGTTATTAAGGACACATCTAGTTTTCTTAAGCACTAAGTGGATGATTGAAGAGGATCCTCTATATCTATTATATGGAATCCTCACATGCAAATAATCTTGGATGTGTTACCAAAGATGAGTAAGATAAGGACAATAAAAAGGAGACAAAAAGAAGTAAAACAACAAAGTAGTATATATTGTCCTTAACCCAACTAGGCATAAAATAAGTAACTTCAGTTATTAAACACCTGAAGGTTGAATGGGGTAGTTCCCAAAGTATTTATACCTTTCCTAGTTTAGTTTTCTTGGTTGGAGCTAATAAATTGCCTTATGTATTTAATGGCAAAACCTAAAATAGATTAGAAATAGATAATAATAGAGTAGTAGAATTATAGAATACATTAAATTTTGAATATTGTAATATTTTGTAGCAATCTTTAATTGCTACAAATCTAAGTAATGAGAAGGTTGATTCTGTAAGAATATTTTGTAAAGTCTCGTAGAGAATTATTAGAACTCAGTTATAAATGAGGAAGGTCCCCCTTGAAAGGAATTGTAGTGAAGATCCTAACCGTCTTTAGTCTAAGTGTGTTGTGTAAGTTGATTTCATTTAGTTTGATTAAATAAACTGTGATGCATGTTTGATTCATAAGTGTGAAGTATTTCTGTATTTATGTTATAATAATTTCATAGTATAACTATCTAGTGAATTCAGTATAAGTTCATTGTACTAAAAATAGTAAGAAAAATAATCTATGGATCAATTATGCATATATAGTGTTGACATCCTTGAAAAGCCTACATACCCTAGGTTACAATTAATGTTAATCAAACTCAAGAATATGGTATTAACTAGGTAATAAGTCTACACAACAACCTCCTTCATCTTTTTGTCATCATACTATTTCTTTGTTTCTAAATATGTGAGCCTCCTTTTCATGTTCATTAATTCATTGACATATAGCTTGGGTGACCATATTAGTGGCATGAAAGTTCAGCTATATAATTCCTTACTTTCTTGGTTATCTTCATCTTTTTTCTCTTTGTTTATTAAATATATTTCAATTTCCCTTTGTTTACTACCCACACATGCATTTTTGTCATTCTCCTTATCCTCCAAAAACCTTCAATTATTATGTGTATTATTGTTCACTTATTGCATATGGTAATTGTCTAGGATGTATTATTTCACAATTTGTTTTGGTTCATCTTTGGTCATAAAATAATGTATTATTTCTCTTTGTTCATTTCCCCTTTTGCCCTTGTGTTTTCTCTGCATTTGTCACCTTGAGGAAGTGGTTATTGAAACGTGTTGAAATTCTCTTGGTAGGATAATTGAAAGTTTTTAATTCTTAGTGTGTCTCAAGTTTCACCCCTACCTTTATTTTAGAATATATTTATATTTTTTTGAATTAACATAGATGAATTTTTCACCAATGTCTGATAGACTCACTTGTGGATAGATATTATACAAGGTCCAATGGGGTTATTAAACCATTCTAATGAAGTATCCCCATCATTGGTCCTTATGCTTGTGTCTCTATTTGAGACCCTCCCTTTTCTTCCCCCTTGGTGGGTGTGTGTTTCTCTAGTTTTGTGCACATGTAACCCAAAAACTGATCAGAGCATGCTCAAAGGCATAGGTGATTACGGTCATGGATCCTTTGAAGCATTCCCCACTATTTCCTAGGCCTGACCAAGACTCTAACACTTTTATATCATTTATGTCATTATTTTTCACTTTTAAAATCTATTTATATGCAATTTTTAATTTAAAATATATTTTTCATGCATGAAAGTAGACAGGATTTAATAGGGGTTGTGAGCATATATTGTTTATCATGTGCACAAAGGGGAAGAAATACCCCACTGTCATCACACTAAGCGGGATCTCATCACACTTGAAAAGAATCCATTTGTGGAGGCTATCTATCACTAATATTTCTATGCTTTCATCTAAGTTTGTCTTGTTATTTCCATCAATGATATGTTTCAGATTCCCTATCTTTGTCCTAATCTTAGTACATACCTTTTGTTATTTTTTTGTCATTTCAAAGGTTTGTAACAATCATATGAAAGGTTGGTTTATGGAAATGTTTGTTATCCAAATGGTAGGCAAATGCCATAAACTATTTATGGAGGTTATTGGAAGATGTTTCAGTGGGGTTTGATGTTTCTCTAGGTATATTAAATATTTATTTCTATAGACTTTCTATAACTAGACAGTGAGTTTAAAGATGAAGGTATTCTTGGATGTGGTAGACAAAATTGTTAGAAGGATTATGAGGTGAACAAATGACTGTTGATGCCAATAAGTTTATTGGAAAAAATTGGTAGTGTGTATAAGGATGGGACCTTTATTGTCTATGGTTCTACTCATTTCACTTGGGCCCACACACTCGATCACTGCCTAGGCTTGCCTCCACCCTTCACTCTCTCCACGTCAAACTCAGGGATGTTGTAAGTTTTTTTTGCTGATTAAAATCATTTCATATTTATGTCATAAAAGAGGATAATTAATAATACAATCTAGGGGATAAGTAGAAGATGAGCTTCCCCAATCCCTATTCATAATAACATAGATGTTATGTAGGAATATTAAAATTGATTTATTTTGAAGTTAAAATATATATATTTCTTAGGTGTAAATGAAGGGAAGCCCAATTTTTAATTGGTTCAAAATAAATATTTTGAAATGCATTTGAAAAAAAGTGTTTTCTAATTTTTAGAATATAATGTAAATATGTTATACATTAATATATATGAATTATTAAAAATATGATAAAGTAAAAAGTTGTACAACTAATACATAATAAGTTGGCACTTTTCCCTTAATATTAAAAGGGATTATGCAGCCCATAGTTGGTGGAGAATTGGAGTATGAAATAGTTTTGACTATAATTATTGGTGCACATGAGAAATGAATCATATGACTGTGAACGAACACATAATGATCAGTCAAAATAGGACCTGGGAAAGGTGTCAACAAAAAAGGTGGTCTATATAGGCTACCTACTGGCTGAAGCAACCTTCATACAATTATGGCTACATTTAAATTAGTCATAGCCAATCCCCTTCAAATCTAATTAAAACAAGAAGAAAAATAGGTGCCAATGATCTAGACACTAACAAGCCTCAAATCTGTTATATTGTTGAAGATGCTCAAAAATAAATGGCCTGATCTAATTATGTATATTGATCATATAATAGAGATAGAGGAGAAAGTGATACCCTTTAATTCCATAGGGTACAAGTATTCTTGGGCTCTTTTAGAAGTAATGGAATTTGTAATCACAACCTTTGGGAAAATCCATACAAATCTAAGAATCATGAGAGAATCTTGTACCTTGCTTCAAAGTTTTCACTTGATTAATGACTTTTTTGTTTCATATATGAGAAAAAATTCATTTTTATTTTTTTGAGTTTGCTCTCTAAGAGGATCTCCTTAAACCCTAATTTTAGTAGGGGGTTTGTAGCCTTGTTACCTTCCCTATAATAGTGCTTGAAAATGCATATAGGGATTTTAATTTTAAGGGCTAGAATTCCCTAAATAAAACCTTGAAGTTTTTAGTGATTGTATTTTGTTTTATTAACTACCTCAATGCTTAGAAGATAATCTCCTTCAAAGATGATGTTTGCTTGCTTAAGGTTCATAGAAATGAGCAAACAAGTGTGAATATCCATTAATTCAACTTTATTGTTTGTTGTAGGATGAATCCATCAGGAAAAGTTAATCAATATATTCCCCTCAGTGTCTTGTGATATTCCACCACTTTTTGTTATGCCTAGATTACTGTGAGTTTCTCCATCAAAACTAAATTTGATCACATATTTTGCATGGAGGACCCTAATTAATTCCTATTTGGTTCACATTTTTTCATTTTTTGAGAGAGATATTAGAAACCCATACCTTGGTTGTAGTTATTATTTTCAAATGGATGTTATTCCATAATTGCATGGTCCTTATGCATATGCCCTAAAAGATTTTGTTATTTCTTTCATTCCATAGGAGCCATGGTAGAAGGGAGAGACCAATTTTTCATTGAATTTGATTTTATTTAGTCTTAGAGATATAATTTAACTACACAATCATTTACTCCAGTCTGGCAAGGAGATAGTTTTGATATTTAAATTTATAAATTTTTGACCACAAGTCACATGCATAATCAGTATCACAATGTAGTAAAATGTGATTGATATTTTCATCTGAATGGAAACAAAGGGGGTATTGGGAAGGTTCAATGAAACCTCCCTTATTTATATTATCCTATGTTAATATTCTATCTTTGCATGCAAGCCACACAAAAAAAATTGCTTTGGGCCATCCTTCTTTCACCCAGATTCTTTCATAGACAAGGGATATATTCAAATTGATAGTTTGGTCTAAATATGGAGTTATATCCATATTTAACTATGTAATTATCAATTGTGGATCCATTCCATATAATTTTGTCTATGCTTTCCATGCCTCCCATTATTGTAGCTTTAAGATCCCTTTGGATGATGGATATGAGATGTGTAACATTGGAGATGATGGTCATTAGATGTTTCCATTTCCTGTCCTGATTGATTTCAATGTTTCCCTCTATCAGATAATCAACCACCTTATATTCTATGTGAGTTTCATCTCTTTTTTTTGAATAAATATGCCTTCTTGAGAACTAATAGGGATGGGGTATAGCCAGACATCATTCTGAAAATAAGCATCCCTTCCTTCATGAATATCCTTGATCAAATCCTTAGCAATGACCTTTTTAGATTTGATGATGAACTTCCACACAACTGATCCTTCATGTGATATTTTGCTAGTAAATATTCATATAGGATTAATAGAGTTCAAGTATTTGTGCCTTAACACATGACTCCATACTTTGTCAGCTTCTCTGAAAATATGGAAACTCAATTTGGTCCTGCAGGGCATATTCCATTAGTGAGATGATCATAGACCAAGCCCCCAAATTCCTTTGGTTTAGTAATGGTTTCACATTTGATAAAAGGGAATTTATGTATTTCTTTGTTTCCATCCCAAAATAACTGACTCTGAGTCTTATCCAATTCCTTGGAAAATTTTGACAGAGCTTTCAACATAAATAAAAAGTAAATAAGGATAACTTGTAGCATGGATTTTAAGAATTGTAAAATACCTCCCCAATAAAGCCATGATCCTCTCTAACTATCTAAATTTATTCTGAAGCTAGATATCAGGGCTTGCCAGATTCCATCTTTCTCATTACTCAAAAATAAGGGGACTCCTAAATAAGTGAAGGGAAGCTCCCCAATGTAAAATTCCAATATAGAGCCTAATTTGACCTAAACATAGATAAAAGTGTTAGTGAAAAAAATCTTGGATTTCAAATTATTTATTTGCTACTCTAAAGCACGTTGATAGGTGGCTAAAATCCTTTTGATCTTCTCAACATCATTTAGAATGGGATCTATCATTAGGAAGGTGTCATCAACAAATTATAAATGTGTGATTTGGTCTTGGCTATTAACATGGAAACTCTAAATGCTATTTTGGTTTGAAACATTCTTTATAGTCCTTCTTAAAGCTTTAGTGATCATAATAAATATGGATAAAGATAGAAGATTCCCCTATTTAATCCCTCTTTAGCATCTGAATAATCCTTATGAAGAGCCATTTATTAAGATAGAGAAGAAGGGGTTATTATACAATTCATGATAAAATCACATCATTATTTCCAAAAAAATGAATTTTCTATCACTCTTGGCAGAAACTCCCAATTAACCTAGTCCTTTGTACTTTTTATTACTGAGTACATGGTTTCATGGGCTAGGATGATTCCATCAGAAATTTGTATTTTATGGACAAAGTATTCTTGCTCTTTTGGAGATGATTCTTGGAAGGAGAATGTTGAGTCTATTTTCCATCACCTTCCTAATAATCTTAAAGAAGGTGTTACACAAAGAGATCAGCTAATAAAAATTGAAGTACTTAGTTTTTCCTATTTTAAGAATCAACATGAGAAAAGTAGAGTTGATCTTGTGTAATATGTTCTTTGAAGAGATGGATTTATTAATGGTATCAAAAACATCATATTTTATTATCTCCCACTTTATATTCTTATAATCAAGTTCCACTCTTCCATACTTATTGGTTTTGAGAGAATAAACTTGTCTTGATCATTGATAATCTTGGGAATGTTGGAGAGCATGTTTCCTTTAGTGTGAGCATGAATTAACTCTCTTGAAGTCATTTTGAAAATAATTAGTGGATTCCTACCTAATTTGTATTAAAATTTTCAAAGCATTACCCTTGGGGTAGTAATCTCTATGATGGGGCTCCTAAATCTGTTTAAAAAAGTAGATTTGTGGAAGAATTCAATTTTTGTCTCCTCCTTTGAGCCAAATGGATCTAGATTTTTGTCACCAATAGATTTTCTCTTTTAGAAGTATCTTATTTAGATATTCCATACCTTGTTTCTCCTCTGCTAGGAGGAATCTAGTGACATTAATCTGCAATTTTTAAAATATTTTCCATGTGTTCTACAAGACTTTGCTTTGTGAAAAAAAAGTTTCAAAAAACCATTTTATTCCATATTTTCAACTTCTCTTTCATATACTTTGAGTTTATTAACCAAGATGAATATTTTGGACCCAGTAGGGTTACACTTTTTCCACCAATTTCCTATTGAAGGTTTGAGATCCATGTGAAGGAGGCACATGGCCTCAAATCTAAATGGGGTTGAAAACTGTTTGATTTCTTTTTGAATATTGATAAAAAGTAGCTAATGATCTTATCCAACAATGGAAAGGATATTTGATTAAATTTGGTTTTTGTTTTCAAACCATTTATCATTCAAAAAGAATCTATTCGGTCTTTTAGTTTTTGTTATAATATCTTCTCATAATCTTATATTCATCCATTTGTGAGTGCCGTTTTTGGGATTGACATCCCATAGTTTTCCATTTTCTATTAAAGTAATAAATTCCTTGTCTTCATTCAAAAAATTAAATCCACCCTTTTTTTCATGAGGACTGAGGATGGCATTAAAACTCCCACCTAAAACCCATGCATCATCAAGGAAATCTTGTCGAAGGGTTGATATTTCATTCTAATATTCTCTCTTGCCTCTCATGGAGTTAGGAGAATAAATATTAGCAAAAAATAAAAATAAATCAATATAATTTATTATAACATAGATCTAGTTCCTATTTTTACTAACCATTTTCCATGTCAGTTTCTTGGGATTCCAAGCAATGGCAGACTTCCAGACTAGCATAGGGATTTCACCATCATTATCTCTACTACCTTCTATGGATTTGGGCTCCAGGGAAGAAGATTAGCTTCCAAGCATTTTTTCCCCTATAACATTAAAATATCTAGATTCTATAATCTAATGTGATCTTTCAAGTTCTCCTCCTGGTAGGTCCATTCAATCCTCTGCAGTTTCAAGTGATGCATATCATTGTGAACCTCTTGATAGGCCTGTTCAAGCCTTTTTGAAATTAGAATCTATTTGGGGTTGTTTCCCTTTAGAGACCAAGATTAGGCCCTCTTAAGATAGTAATTTTTGTAAAATTCCTTTTAGAGATCCCATAATTAGGGGTTGATTTTTTTTTATCTAGCATTTTATAGAGTTTCTATGGGGGTATGTATATTTTGGGGGTTCTTCATATCACTTGTATCATATTTTTGAGTCATTTTCTTATCCTCTAAGATTTCACTTGGAATTTCACCTTTCTCTTCAAATTCTATCTCATTAATAGGTTGAGATAGAGTAGGTGGTGGACTAGGATGTTGTAAGCTAAGACTTAAGAAATGGATAATTCTATCCTCTTTCTAAATCCTTATGTTTTTGTTTTTACAATGCATTATGTACTAGTTAAAAGACTAAAATGGTTGTGGACCCTCACCTTCATGTTAGTTTGATCATTTTAATTGAACTCAAACACAATAAAATACATGATAAGTCATTGTTGATGATTTTGAGACCATGAACTCAAATGCTACCCCCATAATACTTATAAGCTTAGCCACAGACACCAAATAGTAGGTGTAGGTGACAGTGGTAGTGGGAGGGTCTCACAACATTTTGATAACCCTTCTTTAGCAACGTACCCATGATCTACCATAAAAACTACGATAATTTATGGGATAGAATTACTTGTGGATATAGGTCCTTTACCCAAAAACAACAAACCATGGAGTGAGTTTTAGAAAGATACTATGCACCTTTCTTTTTATTTATTTAAAGTTACACACACCCATGAAGCTATTTTTTTATCAGTTTGAATGTGGGCTTATATAGCCCCATAACTAACTAACACAACTGTTAGTAGCTAGTTTAAAGCAATTATAACTATCATCAGTCAAATAGATTCAATCAACCATTCTCTATGCCCAGTCAAACATACACAACTAGCTACAAGTCAAATAACTATAAGCAACAAGCACCCTTTGAGATTTGAACCTAGGTGGGTTGTGGTACACTCAACCCCTTTTACCAACTCACCCAACTCTCATTATCCATACCCATGGAGCTATTATTTATCATCTTTAAAACATAATTTAATTCACATTAGATTGCCAGGTCATAGGTGTTTTCTAGTACAAAGTTTTGTCACCATTCATTTTCTAAAATTTCCCACAAGTCTCATCTCTACAAGTTTCTCAATTGAAAGTGTTGATCTACTACCCATTATATCACACATATTTAGTTATATTCGCTCCTATGGCAGGTCCTTCCTTATTGAGTTTTTATCTATACAAGTAGGCCTTGTCTTATGTTAAGGGACATAACTAGAGATATGATTGTACTATTCATATATTGTTATAGATGTGCATTGAATAAACACCACTGAATGAAAAAGGAGATTTCATGAATTCTTAGGGTTATGAGACAAGTCCAATCTTTGGGTTTCAAAATCAAATTGGATAGTGATGTTATAAGAGTGAGCAGTTAACAAGTGCAAAGTATTCATTTGAGCCCTTATAAGTCTTAATAGCTCAAAATTGAAATTTGAAAACTTCCATGGCATTTTGATTTATTTCATCTTATTTGGGATTTCACTCAGTAAAGATAAAATAGTCTCAAGAAGAGGTTATGATTAGACCTTGCTTTGGGATTATTACTTGATATTACAGCTACTTGTTGATCATGATTGCTATCAAACTCATGTCTATATATAGCATTTTTGCTCACTCAAATACATAGTTTCACTAGACCTATGCCATAACATAATATGATGTCTATTAATATATATTATTTGGTCTCAGTTGTTAGGAATGGTGGAAAATAATTTTTTGCTATGTAATCTCATCTCTCAAGAAGTTGTAAATTTTTTCCTTTTATTTGTGATTTCATCTATCTGTATGTATATGAACTTATTCCACTTTTTATTTTTTGAGGTTTGTGAGGATCCCCTTGCTGTAAATAGTATTTAGTGAAGATTATACTTTAGATTCATGTTTTCTATTCTGTGCTTTTTAGAATATATTGATGTGGACACTGGTTTCATTTTTCTTCCATGTGTTATTCTTTTTTTACTTTAGTGAGTTGTAAATGGATAAGTTAAACTATATTATCTCTAGTTTTATCATCTTGCTAAGAAAATGTAGCCATATGATAGGTTTATGTGGTGGCACCAAATGTTCTAGCAATGTATGAGATGCACTTTGGAGTTCTCATGGCAAGGGAAGTCATGAATGCTCTGAATATTAGACATGATGGTGATACAATGTGTGTTATTTTGAGGCATTCTAGAGCTAAGGTAGTGTTTGTGAATTGGAAATTCATAGAAATTGTTAAAGAATGACTTAGCCTTCTTTCTCAGGTGACAAAGCAAATACCATTGTTGATTGTAAACCATGAAAAGGGCATTGAAGTATCTTATAATGGAACAGATCATCCAGATCTAGAATATGAAAGGTTTTTATAGAGTGGTGACCTAAGTTTTATGATTTGTTGGCTTGAAGATGAATGGGATGTTATTACGTTGAACTAAACATTAGGCACAACATCTAGTCTTAAAGGTGTCATGTATAGTCATATATGTACTTACCTCGACACCCTCTCTAACATTTTAATGTGGAAAATGAAATCAAATCCAATATTCCTTTGTGTCAATTCCTTGTTTCACTATAATGGTTGGTGTTTTTCATGGGGTCTAGTTTCACAAGGTGGCACTAGAATTTTCCTTATAAGTATTATTTCAAAAGACATATATGATGCCATTATTCAACATAAATTCACCCACCTATGTGTAGCACTAACCATATTAAATATAATTGCAAATGCACTACCACATGAAATAAAGCCTCTACCACACAAAGTTTAGGTTATGATATGTGGTTCCCCACCTCTTCCCCCATTGCTAACCACAATGCAAAATCTTGGTTTTAACATAAAACATAAATATGGCCTCACAGAGACATATAGACCAATATCCTCATGTGTTTGGAAGCCTAAATGGGATCTAATTCCATTAGAGAACCATACCAAACTAAAGAGTTGACAAGGGGTGCCTCACTTAGGAGTTTCTAAACTAGATGTCAAAATTCCCTCCATAATGGAAAGTGTTCCCCATGATGGCACTACAGTTGGTAAAATCATGATCAAGGGAAGCATAGTCATAAGTGGATATCTAAAAGATCTTGAAGCTACAACAAAAGCATTTGAAGGAGGATGGTTTCACATAAGTGATTTAAGATTTGTTCATCCCAATGGGTACATAAAGCTCAATTGATGCAAAGCACTTTGGATATAAATATCCAACCAACTATCAATTTCTACAAAATACTTAGATTGCTACATTTCATTATGAGAGTCCAAGTAGGATTCTAGGTTCTCTAAAAATAACTAGTTATTAATTGATTGATTCCTTTATGTAATGATATAGCTAACAATTTTCAAACTACTATTTTTAGGTGTTAGAATAGAATTAGGAGATTATTGAGTGATTGCTAGGAAAAACGAACCAAAACTTTTAAGGGTGATTTTTACTCTTTAAAAAGTTAGTTTTTAGCTGCAAAAGGGAGAACTCATGGAGATGATGTTGTGTATACAAGACCAGTTATGAAATATAAATAAAATTACTATTGTGTTGTTTTTTCCCTCATTTTATTTTCCTATTTTAATATCTCCTATTAAATTTGAACTATGTGATCATTATGGATATTAAGTTCCTGGGGTTTTAAATTATTATGTTGTGTCTTACATAATTTTTGTATCAAATGAAACAACCATGGCACACAAAGGACTCAACATGAACTAGGGTGGAAGAGGTAGGAGGAATTTAGATGGTTAGTGGAGGAATGATGTTGTTAAATTGTTTAGAAGGTTGGAAGCCATTGAGGCTAGATTACACCTTGATGATTTTGAAGAGGAACCTGACAACATGGAAAATGCAGCTAGGGTTGTGGACCCTATGGAAAGACTCATTGAAGCCATATCCAAACAAGGCTCTAAGGTAAAATCCAATATATTTTTTTCAAAGGTGACTTTAACCCTGATTTGTTCTTGGATTGGGTTCAAGAATTAGATTATTATTTTGATATGGAAGGTTTGGAAGAAGATGACCCTAGAAGGTTGAAAATTGCATCATCTAAATTGAATTGCCATGCTACCCTATGGTGGGAAAACTTGAATAACTCTAGGAGTAGACAAGGGAAGGAAAAAATCAAACTATGGCCCAAGTTGTTGAAACATCTACGAGCTTGATTCTTGCCTTCAGATTATCAACAAGAATTGTTTAGAGAATTTCAGAATCTTAGACAAAGAGATCAATCAGTTCAAGCTTATACTGAATAATTTATGAGGCTCCAAATTCATACTAATATCCAAGAGGATGAAGATCAATAATTATCCATGTATGTTAATGGGATAAGATTCCAACTTCAAGATGAACTTGCCTTAGTCAAGCTTCCTACTATGGATGAGGCATATGAATATGCTTTGAAGGTAGAAGAAAAATTAAGTAGGTAGAGAAAAGCTATGATTAAAAGGGGTGGCAACAATTTGAGTAGAAGGAGAGGAATTTCTTTCAAAGATACAAAATAAAATGCACAAGAGGAAAGTAAGGAATAACATCATGATAATGTTGGAAGAGGAGTTTTTAGAAGATGGAGTAGAGGCAATAGAAAATAAAGGTTTGGATATTGGAGGCCTTTAAAGTGTTATAATTGTGGTGGACATCATAAATTCTCTGATTGTCTAGAAAACTCTAGTGTTGCCAAAGGAGCTATGATTTCCTAAGAGTAGCCATGAGTTGAAGAAATAGAAGCTAAATCTAGAGAAAATTTGATGTTGTGAAAGACCTTAGTGGCAAGAAACAAGCAAACAGAAGATAGTGATTGGAAGAGGAAAAATGTTTTTCACACCAAGTACAAGTGCCAAGGAAAGGTATGTAAGGTTATTGTAGATGGAAGTTCAACATACAATCTCATAAGTATAGAAATAGTACAAAGATTAAATCTTTTTTTTAATTTCTAAATCTGAAGCATATAAGATTTTGTGGTTAAATAAAGATCAAAGTGTGTTATTGGATTAATTTTTTTTTGTTGTCTTCAATATTGGACCCTATGAAGATAATGTATTATGTCTTGTAGTGACTATGGATGCTTGTCATTTATTATTAGGAAGGTTCTAGAAATATGTGTAATGTCCCCTTTTTTGAAATTAAAGTGATATTATTATTAAAATAAAAATTATTTCTAAATACATAAAATGAAGTAATAATCATTTAATTTACTTTTCACTTAAGTTGGGGCCCTTTAAGGGTCATGAGCAAATTAAAAAAGGAAATCTTCCTTATGATTTGAATTTAGGTTCCCTCCCATTTGGGTGTGCCACTTGAGGAAAAATTATAAAAGGAGAGGAAGGCTTCATTAGAGGATATGTTAATTTTGATAATTGAAATTCTTCATGCCTGAAGATTTTATTTGAACCTATGTGTTCAATAGGAGTGGGCACTGTAACCCATGATTTGCTACTAATTATATAACAAAAAGGTATCTTTTGATGCCACCTCTACTAAGGAGATATTGTTCATGTCCTAAAGAGTGAGGTGATTTTCCTTGGAAGGATTTGTGTGGAAGATTGTAAGGGGTTCATGGTATTTTCTTGCATGTTAAGCTTGTTGATTATTTATATTATTTTTGCAAGTGGAGAAAACTACTTGGGGAGTTTGGATCTAAGGTTTGGATGCCTCATTTGATCTAAAAATTGCAAATTAATTATTCTAATTTTATTTTCTAAATTTATGATTATTGGTGTGAAGTTTTGGATGGATTTATGAAGGGTTTGAAGGAGAAAATTAAATAATAATTTTCATAATTATTATTTAATTATTTTACATGAAACTAGGGTTTTTAGAACTTTAGACCAATTTTTGGTGACTTTCCCATGGAAGGAAAATTTTGATTTATGTTTCATTGGAAAGGATATATTTTTAGATTTTTTTTGAGCTATCACTTGATTAAAAATTCCAAGTATTTTCATAGTTATGGGTTTAAGAAGTTTCCACTGTATTTTGGGCATAAAAATCACAATTTTCAAAATTTTGAAAAAATAATTGGATATTCCTTTTCTCCATATTTTTGTGCATTTACATTAATATTTTTATAATCTTTGAGTGGTTTGAAGTGATAGATATAAAATTGGTGAAGACTTCATATCCTCTAAATAGTAACATAAAATTGGTGATTAAAACTGATTTTTCCTTCATCATTTTATGGCATAAGAAGGGGAAAGAAAGGTATTTATCTAAGTGATTTAAATCTAAAATTTATTATTTATTTTCAGATTATTTTATTGGTATAAAATTCCCTATGAAACCCTCACTTTTGGCATCTAGGATTTCTTGCATTAAATAATGGTTTTGGAGAATTTAATTCTCGAGCTATGGTTTTACTAATTTTACATCAGATTTAGGGGAATTTGGGGAAAGCCCTTATTTGTTAATTCATCCCATTTGGGTACATTAAAGTGGTAGTAGAGCACTAATTTTGTGCACTTGTGGGGTTGTTATATTTAAGATTGGGATGCAATCTAATAATCATCTTTTTTAGAGGAGAGGAAAAGAAAATGAGTAAGTTTCCTCTTTCTTTTCTTGATGGCACTAATTAAATTTTTACTAGTGTTGGGTTAAAGGAATTGGAGACATACTTGCTATGGAATTCTATTTTTGTAGAGAATGCCCTCAAATGTATCCTTTTGTACTTGGATGGAATGACACATAAGTGGTGACATCATTTGTTGAGGACCCACGGGATTGAATCCATTGCTTGCCTTGAATATTTAGTCAAAGGTTCCTAGAATGATTCGATGTGCAAGGATGCAAAGAAAAGCAAGGTGAAAATATTTCATTAATTGACAATGTTTCCTTTTCTTATAATGATTTAATGCATGTTAGTAATGTGACAGTAAAGGTAATCATGGAATACAGTCCCTTAAAGGGAAGACAATTCAGATATACAGGATGAGAAAGAGAGTTTTGTGGATGAAGCACCATTTTCACATGAGGATAGTGGTATGTAGCTAGTTATCTTTTTTAGAACAGCAATACATGAGGAGAAAATCAATGATGTTTATGATTCTAGAAAGAGTTATGAAGGTACTCCATATATGTGCACACAAGGTATAGATGAAAGTGAAGCAAAATGGAAATATCTTATGATAAACAAAGGATCTAAAAGTGAAAATCTTGCACCATATTTTAGATCTCTATTGATTTATTTTTAGTTTGCTAGGATAGCTGCTAAGGGTAAGTAATTTGACTATCTTCATAGCAAATATTTGTTTTACAACCATCATACTTTTTTCTTGCATTGTTTTGATCATCATGAGTATTATTCTAACAAGGGAGATTATGAGGATATTTTGCATGGTTTGAATGACACAAAGGCTCCTTTATCTTCATAAATCAATATAATAGAGGGATATTTGAGGAGTATGGGGAAGAAGGATCAAATAAATAATGATAGCGTTGTTATAAGACATCATGGACAACTATGTTCTTGCAAAATAAGGGATGCTACAACATAAATGTTAAGTTTACCTAGTTCTGATTTTTGTTATATTGATATTGAGAGAGATAAGATGAGAATTGATTGGCAAAGGGAAGAGCTAGAAAAAGTGGTAAGAAATCTTTTTTTTTTTAGTTCAAATTTTTTGAGTTAAAAAAACAAGTTCAGCCACATTAAAGAGGAAAATTTTGGCACTTTCAAGACATGCTACAACCCATGTTGGAGAAACTTTGTACCAAGGTGCATTTTGAAAATTGTCACCCAAGAAAAATTGAATTAACATGACATGTACAGAAGTATATAAAAAGGGATACAATTTAATATGGTGGGGTGTGCTTGATGATTCATACATGTGTGAGGAAGCTAACAAAGGACAGCCAAGAAGAGGACATTCATTTTACATAAGTGGATTCCTACCAATGAGTTTAGGTGATTGTGTTATACGCTTACAAGGTATGTTTTCCAATTTGGTTAATCTTGTTTTATTTCTACAAATGGAAGGACTATATTTACAAAATAAATAAGGATTGATGTGGTATAAAGAAGGTCCTAGCACACCTTGGAATGTACACTATAGGAGCACACATCCTCTTGTGTTTTTCCATGAGACAAAATTAATTATGGGCAGCCTTGCTAGGCATATTAATTTGGTTCAATTTTGTAGTTCTAATCTTCTTCATATAGGGCATAAGTCCATAATTATTTGTTGGGAAAAACATGAGGTAGATTCTATTGCTTGTGTATGCTATGAATATTTTCAGTTTACAAACAAAAAAAAGAATGTTGAGCTCAATAATTTCATATTGGGATGTGAACAAAACAAATTTGATATCATTTCTCCTAATTTGGAAATTCAGTTTGGTATGGTTGGCACATATGCAAATGTCAAAAATTATGAGGGAAAGGATTCAATGCAAATTCTTTCAAGGTATGAAGTTACTGTATTTTTGTTTAATATCATGATTGACACATTAACTATTGCCCAAAAAAAGGGATTAACATGGAAGGGATCAGTTTTTATGTGTTGGTGACATTTATGGCTAAAAATAAGAAATTTTCAGCCCTCTTATTGTGGTCACAAAAAGTTTGTTCAAGGATTTTTTATCATAAAAGTTGCTACAAATTAATTAGGACTGCTAATTGCAAAGGGAACAACCCTCTTATCACTTTTATTTCAGTCATTAAGGGATTTTAGTTTGCTAGTAAAAGGGATTTTGTTTTTATTATTCCAAAGAGGTTTGCAATCATTTTCAAGCCATTTTTAGGGAAAAAGAAATCAGACTACAATAGTATATAGGCTAGCATCTTTGAAGTTTGGAAACTTTTAAAAAAAAATAAATTCATGAGAAGATAGAAAGCAAGAGAAGAGAGTCTAATGTCATGTCAATAAGGCATGAAGATGAGATCACAAAAGTATTGTTAAACACTATACTTTTCTCTAACATGTTTGTTCCATGTGTAGGTATGGAAAGATCAAGAACAAGAAAGAAGAAGGTTACAAAATTTTTGGATAACCAAGTACATCAAAGGCATGGGTTTCTATTGGAAAGAGATCTCACATATGATCGACACCAGATCAAGGCTTTGGCACTACATCATGTCTTCTCTCTTAGACATGGTTCTTGGGCAAGAAAATTTAGGAATGGAGGATTGAAATGTCCCCTTTTTTGAAAATTAAAGTGATATTAATATTAAGATAAAAAGTATTTATAAATACTTAAAATAAATTAATAATCGTCTAATTTTCTTTTCACTTAAGTTGGGGCCCTTTAATGGTCATGAGCAAATTAAAAAAGTAAATCTTCCTTATGATTTGAATTTGGGTTCCCTCCCATTTGGGCATGCCACTTAAAGAAAAAATATAAAAAGGAGAGGAAGGCTTCATTATAGGATATGCTAATTTTGATAATTTAAATTCTTTATATTTTAATATTTTTGTTGAACCTATGTGTTCAATAGGAGTGGGCATTATAACCAATGATTTGTTATTGATTATACAACAAAAAGGTGTCTCTTGATGCCACCTTTGCAAAGGAGATATTGTGCATGCCCTAAGGAATGGGATGATTTACCTTGGAAGGATTTATGTGGAAGTTTGTAAGGGTTTCATAGTTTTTTATTGCATGTTAAGCTTGTTGATTATTTATATTATTTTTGCAAGTAGAGCAAACTACTTGGAGAGCTTGGATCTAGGGTTTGGATACCTCATTTGATTTAAAAATTAAAAATTAAATACTTTGATTTTTTTTGATAAATTTTTAATTATTGGTGTGAATTTTTAGATGGATTTGTGAAGGGTTTGAAGGAGAAAATTAAATAATAATTTTCAGAATTATTATTTAATTATTTTATAAGAAACTAGGGTTTTCATAACTTTAGAGAAATTTTCAATGAGCTTCCCATAGAAGGAAAATTCTGATTTATGTTTTACTGGAAATATTATATTTTTATCTTCATTTTGAGCTATCACTTGATTATAAATTCCAATTATTTTTGGAGTTATGGGTTTATGAAGTTTTAGTTGTATTTTGGGCATAAAAATCACAATTTTTAGAATTTCAAAAAAATAATTGGATATTCCTTTTCTCCATATTTTTGTGCATATAAAATAATATTTTTGTAATTTTTAAGTGGCTGGAAGTGATAGATCTAAAATTGATGAAGATTTTTTATCCTCTGAATAGCAACAGAAAATTGGCGATTAAAACTGATTTTTCCTTCATCATTTTGTGGCATAAGAAGAAGAGAGAGTTATTTATCTAAGGGATTTAAATCTAAAATTTGTTATTTATTTTTAGATTATTTTATTATTAAAAAATTCCCTATGAAACCCTCACTTTTGGCATCTAGGGTTTCTTGCATTAAATAATGGTTTTGAAGAATTTAATTCTGAAGCTAGGATTTTACTAATTTTTAGATCAGATTTAGGGGAATTTGGGGGAAATCCTTTATTTGATATTTCATCCCATTTGGGGACATTACAATATGATAGGATTGTAGTTCACCATGGAAGGTAAAATACTTATGTTATCCAACATGATGGAAAACTCCATGTTTTGAAGCCTTTTAAAGAAGAAGAAACAACTATTATGTCAGATTTGTATTTATTTACAATGGGTTGGAAGGAGTTTTTAAAGGAAGATAAGGGTTATATTTTTTATCTATTATATCCTAGAGAAAAGGATATATCAAATCAACGAGTAGTTATCTGTATAGAGGTAAAAAAATTACTAAGTCAATACTTAGACTTGACACCACCTAAAGTACCAGTAGGCTTGCCTCCTTCTAGAGGCATTACACATCAAATTAATTTCATATTAGGATCCAAACTCCAAATCAAGATACTTATAGAGTTACTCCCCTATAAAATGAGGAAATGAGAACGCAAATTATGGATTTATTAGAAAAAGGATTCATAAGGGAAAGTATGAGCCCATGTGCCACACCTGCCTTACTTTCTCCCAAGAAATGAGGGAAATGGAGATTATGTCTAGACTATAGAGCCATTAAAAAAATCACTATGAATTATAGATATCCATTGCCAATGATGAACAACTTATTAGATTGTTTGTCAAGTGCCAAGATATTTTCCAAGGTTGGCCTTAGAAGTGGATACCATCAAATTTAGATTCATGAAGGTGATGAATGGAAGACTACTTTTAAAACCAAGGATGGTTTATATGAATGGGTGGTGATGCCATTTGGTTTGATTAATGCCCCCACTACCTTCATGAAAATAATAAATCAGGTATTTAGGCTACACATTGGGAAATTTGTTATTGTCTATTTTGATATCTTGATTTTTAGTCGAAATATGAAGGATCATTTAGAACACTTGCGGGTGGTACTTGACATAATTAGAGATGAAAGGTTGTTTATCAACATTGAGAAAAGTGAGTTTTTTAAGAATGAGTTGGTATTTTTAGGTAGTATTATTTCAAAAAATGGATTAAGCATGGACCCTGAAAAAGTTAGAGTTATTCTTGAGTGGCCTGCCCCTCAAAGTATAACAGAGGTGAGGAGCTTCCATGGGATGGTAAATTTTTATAAGAGGTTCATTATAAATTTTATTGGTATAAGTGCACTTTTAACTAATTACACAAAAGGTAAGGTATTTACTTGGACTAAGGCAACTGACATGATCTATGAACAACTCAAAAGAAGGATAACTGAAGCTCTGATCCTTGTTATACTAGATTTTGATAATTTTTTACTATTTAATGTGATGCTTCAAGGTTAGCAATTGGTGGAGTATTAAGTCAAGAAGGTAAACCAGGGGCATTTCTGAGTGAAAAATTGAATGAAGCCAAAAAGAAGTATAGTACTTATGATAAATAATTTTATGCTATTGTGCAAGATTTAAAATATTGGAGGCATTATCTTCTACATCAGAAATTCATTTTGATGAATGTTAATAAAGCTTTGAAGTACATAAATTTCCAAGGTAAGTTGTCCCATAAACATGCCAAATGGACTTCATTTTTTTAGGCATACATTTTTGTTGTACAACATAGAGGTGGTAAAACTAATGTAGTTGTTGGTGCTTTAAGTAGGAGGCACCATTTGTTGGTTTTAATGAGAAATGAGTTGGTTGGGTTTGAAGTAATGAAGGGAGAATATGCTAAAGACTCATATTTTGGAAAAAATTATGTAGATCTAAGTTTTTAAATCAACACGACTAAGCATTTAAATTATTTAATAGTAGATGGATTCTTGATTAAAGGATCTCAATTATGTATTCTCATTGGATCAAGAAGAGAAAAGCTAGTAAGAGAGATGCATTCAAGTGGTTTGAGTGGACACTTTGGAAGGTATAAAAATTTTGAATTGGTAAATGAAAAATTCTTTTGGCCAAATATGAAAAGAGATGTGAACAAATTCATTGCTAATTGTAAAGTGTGTCAAATTGTAAAAGGAGGACAATAAAATACTGGTCCATATATGCCTTTACATATGCCAAAGGAACCATGGACTGATATTTCCAAGGATTTTATCATGTGACTTCCATGTACCCAAAGGGGATATGATTATGTGTTGGTAGTAGTGGATCATTTTTCTAAAATGGCTCATTTCATACCCTATAAGAAGATAAATGATGTGAGTCAATTTGCACATTTATTATTTAAAGATATAGTACAGTTGCATGGTATTCCTAAAACATAATTAGTGATTAAGATACTAAATTCTTGAGCCATTTTTGGAGAAAATTATTGAGAAAATTGGACTCCAGGATGCAATACAGTTTAGCGTATCACCCCCAAACTGATGGTCAAATAAGGGTGGTGAATAGGAGTCTAGGAAATCTATTAAGGTGTTTGGTTCATGACACTCCTCACTAGTGGGATTTGGTGCTATCATAAGTCAAATTTGCCTCTAATTATAGTGTTAATAGGTCTACAAGTAAGTCTACCTTTCAAATTGTGTATGGTACTAATCCAAAATGAATTATAGACTTAATTGATCTTCCATCAAACTCATTATCCAATCAAGAAGATATATATTTTAAAAACAAAATCAAAGATGTACATTAATAGGTTAGGATCAAATTGCAAGCAATAAATGATCGATATGAGAAAAATGTTAATTTGCATAGGAGGAAATATTTTTTTCAAGAAGGGGAGATGGTCATGGTACATCTACACAAGGAGAGGTATTCCAAAGGTACCTA
>JARHVA010006766.1:290000-300000 GCA_037957365.1 Torreya grandis
TTGCCATTTTATTTGAGTATTAAATTGGCAAGTTGTTTGGATGATGAGGATAAATAGGAATATTGATTTTCCTATATTTATAATATGTGTATTCCATATAACCTCATTTTTAGAATAATTTAATGCGATGAAATGTAAACTTAATAGCATAGGATGTGATAATAGAATGATTTGGTTGATTTATTGGAGGGTCATTTTCAAACAAAGTACTAATTTCATTACTTTTTAGTGAATTTAATGATCTGATGTAGTGGACTGCCCTAATTAGTGATGTGCAAATGTGTCATAGAATGCACATGCTAAAAATATAAGAGAATTGGGTTGATTCAATAATTTATAATTAAATTAGCATTTGGTTACGAAAACCCACTTCAATTTTAGTTTAGACATGGAAGTGATGAAAATGAAGTGTCTACATTTTGCCCATATTTGAGAAGGCATTGTGAAATACTAGCAAAGTAACATCTTTTTAAATAATTAAAAAAAAGTAATTAAAATGATTGAAAAATGTTGTGTTGATAATTTTTATTTTTTATTAAAAATCATGGGCCAACCACTTCAAATTAATTCCCTAAAGGATGCTTGATAAGCCATGGATGCCACCTTGAGGGGATGGCTAGAAAAGTTACGTCACTGATAAGACCTCAAAAAATAAGAAAATGGCACGTTTCATAGAAAGAGAGGTTTAGATATGGGTGAATCAGAAGAAATCAACACAAAAAATGGTTAAAGGAGCCATAAACAGGGCTCTAGGGAAGAATAAAATAAAAATGTGTAGCTAAGGGGATAAAAATTCAAAAATTGAGAATGCCTAAGGAAACAATGGGAATGTCAGTGACAAAGCAAGGCCAAATGGATTAGAAATAGAGAAAAGTGGTTGATAAGAGTAGAATTTTGGTTTGATCTGAATGTGTTGTGGTTTAGTAAACAAGAAGATTGATTTGCTGCAACATTACCTATTAGACCTCTAGCATTGATTTTTGATGTAGCATGTGACATTATGTGTCATGATTATAGAGGAATCATGATAAAAATAAATTCCATGGTCATAATAATTTAATTTAAATTCAAATGTAAAAAACTAAAGGTAAATACAATGTTAATTAAGACCTAAGTGAAAACATAATGCAATAAGCTAACAAGAGTGCAAATACAAATACTCACAACTTGAAATCAAGATATTGAAAATCAAGAGCTAAGTATAAAGCATAATGTACTTAGCCAAAGGCAACCAAATAAAAAATAATAATATAAATAAAATAAAGGAACACACTAAAAATAATTAAAATTAAACAAACAATCAAACATACAAAAAATAAACAAACAAGTAGTTAGTTGACCATTTGTGCGACTGTCGAAAGGAGACAATACTCTTGGGTGCAACCTAGAAGGCAAAAGGAATGTCAGACATGATGATATATTATTTTATTACTAACATGTTCCCTCACTGAAATGTGATGTGACCTCACTTTTAATTGGCAATACTATTTTTGACTGGCATGGGGGCCATGTTTTGTAATGTCCCCATTTTTTTAAGAGTAAATAATATTATTGCTAAAGTGAAAAGTAGTTTTAAATACTTAAAAATAAAGAAAATTAATATAAAAATCACTTTATGCTATAGATTCCACTTAAATTGGGGCCTTTTAAGGGTCATGGGCACTTAAGGCCTAAATTGAAATTATAAAGAGTTCATTTCATATTTTTAAATTAACTCTTCCCTCTAAATTGGGCATTGTGCTTCAGAGAATGATATAAGAGGAAAGGATTCATTTGAATCTTATGTGAATTTAGATATTTGAAAAAAAGGTCAAGTTTGTCAAGCTTGATTTTATTTTTTATAGTTTCTTGGAGAATGTTACCCTCCAAGAGCTATGATGCTCTATAAATGGTGTCTATTGACACCACCTATCTTTCAAAAATTGTGCTACACATTGAGTATTTATTTGAAGGTTTTCTATCTAACATTTTAAACTGTAGATATTTTTTTTGGAGGGATATATCAATCTATTTAGAAGGGTTAGAGGTCACCAAGGTTGGTGAATTCATTATAGATCAAAGAAGGTTGGTTGCACCTTGAGAGATCCACATAAGGGCTAGAAAAATAACATTTTTGGAGGTTTTTGTTGATTAAACCCCTCTCCTAAGGTTTTAATAATTTTTACTATTTTTCCTAAGTGGAGAGAATCATTTTTTATGTATGGTTGATGTGTTTTGGACTCATTGACACTCAAAAAATATTTATAAAATTATCTACATAATTTTTGGGTGAAAACTAGGTTTTTCAAAAGTTTGGGATTACTTTTGAGGCCTCCTATGGGTGGAAATTTTTGAAAATATTTTTTGTTTTATAGCTTCTAATTTTTTGATTATTTTGAGCTATCATTTGCATTAAAATTATAATTATTTCATAACTTATGATTTTTTTAATTTTTAACCTATTTGGAATAAAATTAATAAATTATTAAAGGCAAACTTGAAAAGAGAAAAGTTCAGAAAAATATTTATATTTTTTTCTTTGAAGTGGACATCTTGTGTGAAGTTTTGAAGTGATCTTATCAAGTTGAATTTTTTATTTGGAAGCTTGAAAATTTATTAGGGCTTTTGGCCTAATTTTTTAGAGGAATATTCACGGGTTTCGAAGGTTGTTTGCAATGAAAAGAGATTGTTGTACCAACACTTATTATCAGAATTTTACGGTAGCTATATCCTTTATTTATGCTTCAATAAAAGGTACATAAGTATATATTTTTATTTGTTATGTATTGAAGCACTTATGGATTAATATTTTGAGGGTTTGTGAGATCTTTGTGGTAGGGTTTTGCTAAGTTTTTAGGTAACATTCTATAAATTTTTAGATTGTCTTGAGTTCATAAGGAATAAATCATTTATTTTTATTGATATTCTATTTGGAGTTCTTACAATCGTATTAGATCCATATCTTGTCTAAATTGTGTGGTGAAAATAAGAACAAGGAATAGGCATGGAAACCATGGAGCAAAAAAGGCTTCATAATGCAAGTAGAAAGCTAGGGAACTTATGCCAACAAGTGGAAGATGTGATCAACACTTTGGAAGAAGTATAAAAGATATTATCCAAGGTAAATCAATCATAATATGAACTCATGAGATGCGTGGTACAACCCTCAATAACTTGGTTCAACATAAACTTCTGAGAGACATAGATGAAGAGGTAAGGTTCTTGGTTACTAATTACATTTATGATATATTGAGACTAACAATTCATGATATTCTCTAAAGTGATAAAATTTTGAAGGAGATACTCTCATTGATGGTGGAAAGCTTCCAAGGTATCATTGGGGACAAAGGACATTCATGGCCTAAAAGGGTCAACATCTTGGAAACTATGACTTCACTCAAGTTACATAATTTGATGTTTGATTTAGGATGTGATGAACTTATTTTTCTAATGTTTCAACATTTTATTAATATTTATTACAAGAATCCTCCCAAGAATAGTATAATTTATATGCAAGAGATGATGACTATGACACTCAATGAAGGTGAAGAAATTTCTTAGACACTATGGGTTATTATGTTGACAGGTTTAAAGGTGGAAGAAAATAAATTTCCCATTTCAAATCAGTTATTTAAGAATGTTGAAAATAAATGTGAGGAGAACTTAAGGCCTTATGAGGTAAAGGAGCAAGAAAAAAAATAAAAATCAAAAGTTTATAGGTAGCCAATGATAGGATTTTATGTTACACAAAAACTAGAAAATCAGGGGCCACCAAGTGAAGATTCCCAAAAAGATATGTATAAGCCAATGGGGTTACAAATGGTAGACACCATTATAGAAAGGTATGTCTTAGAAGAAAAAAATTGTATTGTTCCTCATCATAGATCTCTTTATTTTCATAATTTCAGATTTCAAGAAGAAGCTTGGGAAAGACAAATGTTGTTGGCACTTGAAGAGGAAGCACAAACCATATCAAAGGTGGACAAGGCAAGGGGATCCTATGAATGAGTAAATAAAATAGAAAAATCAGATTTGAGGGAAAAATTAAAATCAGATGTGTGCATAAGTAAGCAAGTGAGTGATCATATTGATAAGTGTTCATTGTTTTGTCTTCATGATTGGTTCATTCATTATCTTGGTGATCTACCTTGTACTACCATTGAAGTGAAAGTAAATATTGCTCAATGGAAAAAATAAGCCTTCCAAGTGATTTCAAGGGAAGGACATGACAAGTATCCATCATGGGTTTGGGATCTAGGTGAGCTCTACAAGATAGTGTTGCTAGCATGTTTTGGGCCAACATAAGAAAGGAAGTAAGCAAAAATTATCCTAATCCGTGGATCAAGGTGACTGATATTTTTAATATTTTCAGATTGCATTCCTTGAAATTCCTTATCCCATAGAGATAATGGGCCCTAAGAAGCTGTATTTATCACACCCCAACACCATAGGGATGGCTCAAGTTTGTAGTAGTAGATTTCTCACCACAAGAAGAAATTGGAAGGGAAAAAGGGCACACTACAACCATGACAAGAAAAAGATAATATATGAAAAGGAGATCCATAACATGCTCATGAAGCATGGTAACATCATTATAAAAGTGTTACTAAACACTAAAGTTTTTTCTAACATATTTACCTCATGTGTAGGGTCGAATAGGCAACCGGTTTCAATTTACATAAAATGTGCAAAGCATTTTTTTATTTTCAAATATGAGCAACCATTTGGGCATGTTACCATGGGAAACAATGAGAATCTCATGCATGGTTTGAGTAATAGGGAGGTACCTTCATCTTGAACAAAACATATGATGGAAGGGTGTTTTATGAGCATAGGATGGATTGAAAAAGAAAACAAGGGTAGGGCTGTTTTTAGGCACTATGGGCAGCCATCTACTTGCCAAAAAGAATAGGTAATGATGCAATAAATAAACATGAATGATTCTGATTTTTTTTTGCCACATGATAATTGGATAAAGGAATTTGCTTGTTCATAAGGGCAGCCCCAAACTTATTGTCAAAAACACTTCAATCATAAATTCAAAAGTAATATGAGGGCTGATTATTACTTCAAAAATGCTGAGTTGAAAGAGAAGATACAATAATAAGACAAAGGTAAAAGTTATGATTTTAATTGCATTAAAAATTACAAGCTCATATGGAAAGTAAGGCTACATATTCATGATAAAGGTTATAATTTTCTTGAAAATATTTATGAATTTTATAAGAAGGTACAACCATATGACAAAGGTAGAAATACTAAAATCTCTTGCATGGGAAATTCTGAATTCACAAGAGAGGTAAAACTATGTATTAGAGGTATGTATTATAAATTTTTTGATCATTCCCAGCCCATGTTACATTATGAAAACATTTATCATGAGTAGCATGACATCAAAAGAGGATTTGGGAATACATGTTATGAAGGTATGCTCTTTCTAATACTCCTTAAAGGAGAAAGTATGACCATGAACAGCCTTAGGCACTATGCAAAAATAACTTTGTTTGACAGCCCTAACTCTCTTATTGAAAATTTTGAACCATGGGATGATTATTGGAGAAGTATGGAGTGAAAAAGGGTCACTAAGAGACAATTTCATGTTGAATAAATTGAGAATATGGGATGGAAGCATGGTTGTAATTCATTATTACAACCCACCTAGATACATATTCAGATTTGTGAAAGAGAATACAGCCCTTGAGAATGTAAATTTGGTGAGATTATGGAGTGTTACTTGCATACATGAGAATGTTGATAATGGGCAGCCTTGGGAAGACTATGAGGACACTTCTATCACTTGGGGGTAGCCTTTAAAATATAGGAACATCAGCATGAAGAGACCAAGTGAGGGTTCTTTTCCATGGGAAGAAATCTCAAGAGGACATTGCATCATAAGGTATGTCGGGACACCTCTCTGGTTATTGTGATTGCTTGAGGATAAGAAATTTTGGGTGAGGACGATTTGTAATGTCCCCATTTTTTGAAGAGTAAATAATATTATTGATAAAGTGAAAAATATTTTAAATACTTAAAAATAAAGGCAATTAATAGAAAAATCACTTTATGTTATAAATTCCACTTAAGTTGGGGTCTTTTAAGGGTCATGGGCACTTAAGGCCTAAAGTGAAATTATAAAGTGTTCCTTTCAGTATTTTTAAATTAACAATTCCCTCCAAATTGGGTTCTACACTTGGAAGAAAGATATAAGAAGAAAGAAGGACTCATTTGAAGATCATGTGAATTTGGATATTTGGAAAAGAAGTTAAGTATGTCAAGCTTGATTGTATTTGGCATAGTTTATTGGAGAATGTTACCCTCCAAGAGCTATGATGTTCTATAAATGGTGTCTATTGACACCACATATCTTTCAAAAATTGTGCTACACTTTGAGGATTTATTTTAAGGTTTTCTATCTAACATTTTCAGCTGTAGCAATTTGTTTTGGAGGGCTAGATTGAGCTATTTAGAAGTGTTAAAGGTCACCAAGGTTGGTGAATTAGTTAGAGATCAAACAAGGCTGGTTGCACCTTGAGCGATCCACATAAGGTTTGGAAAAAATGACATTTTTGGAGGTTTTTGTTGATTGAACCCCTCTCCTAAGGTTAATAATTTCTACTATTTTTCTGATGTGGAGCGAACCATTTGTGAGGTATGGTTGATGTGTTTTGGATACATTG
This sequence comes from Torreya grandis, assembly GCA_037957365.1. Classification (NCBI taxonomy): domain Eukaryota; kingdom Viridiplantae; phylum Streptophyta; class Pinopsida; order Cupressales; family Taxaceae; genus Torreya; species Torreya grandis. Next base: position 296,657 of record JARHVA010006766.1, read on the forward strand.
ACACTCAAAAAATGTTTAGAAAATTTTCAGTATAATTTTTGAGTGAAAACTAGGGTTTTCATAACTTTGGGATTACTTTTGAGGGACCTCCTATGGGTAGAAAATTCTTAAAATATTTTTTTATAGCTGCTGATTTTGTGGTTATTTTGAGCTATCATTTGCATTTAAATTTTGAGTATTTCAAAAGTTACAATTTTTTTAAATTTTAGCCTGTTTGAAATAAAATTAATAAATTATTAAGGGCAGATTTGAAAATAAAAAAGGGTTAGAAAAATATTTATATATTTTTCCTTGAAGTGGATGTCTTGTGTGAAGTTTTGAAGTGATCTTATCAATCTGAATTTGTTCTTTGGAATCTTTGAGATTTATTAAGGCTTTTAGCCTAATGTTTTAGAGGAATATTCAAGGGTTTCAAATGTTTTTTACAAAGGAAAGAGATTGTTGTACCAACACTTATTAGTAGAATTTTACAATAGCTACATCCTTTATTTATGTTGCAAAAAGAGTACATAAGTATAGCTTTTTATTTGTTATGTATTAAAGCACTTGTGGAGTACTATTATGAGGGTTTGTGAGATCTTTGTGTAGGATTCTGCTGATTTTTTGGGTAGCATTTAGTAAATTTTCATACTGGCTTGAGTTCATAAGGAATAAATCATTTATTTTTATTGAGATCTTATTTGGGGTTCTTACATGTTCCATGACAAAAAATGTTGATTTGACATCATGTTTGAGTGGTTTCACTATTTTTGAATGATGTGGGGGTCATGTTCCCTCATTGAAAAAGGCAATTTTACATCATGTTTGAGTGTTTACACTATTTTTTACTGATGTTGGGGTCATGTTCCCTCATAGAAAATGGTGATTTGACATCATGTTTGAGTGGTTGCACTATTTCACAGAATCCATGATGTGTACAGACCTATTAAATAAATGGATATGATGGGATGCAACTGAAAAATAATGACCATGTGTTATATAACTCATCTGTATGGGAGTGATTATGCAACATAGTGTGTTCAATTAGGTATTTTATATCTATGATGATTTGTGCAGTGTCTTGATGCAAAATTGAGTCATCAAATTTCAAATTGGCATAGAATAGGAGTGGTGACAATGCAAGTGAAGGTGTGTGATGGTTTCCACCTCCATTTCATATTTATGAGGTGAATTTGCACTTGTAGATCAATAATTTTGACACTTTAATTTAACAAACAAAGAGCTATTAAAATATATCCAAATCTAAGAATCATCAAAAGAAAAGGAGAAGGAGAGCAATCAACATATAATTGAAAGATCTTACCATCATCTTGCTCTTGAATCTCCCTTCCAAGAATCCTTATTAATGCCTAAAATTGGTTATGGGATTGCAAATGTGCTCAAGACTATAATGACAAATGGCTACTTGGGAGATGATCTTGACAACATAGACACATTCCAATCTAAATTACCCTAAATGCTTGGGTCATCTTGCATTTATAGAGGTGTTGGTTGAAAAAATGAGGAGGAAAATTCCCTCTCAAATTTCAAATAGAGGATGGATCAAGACTGGAGAAAGTTTTAAAAATTGGAATTCTCTAGACTTTCTTTGGGATGCATGTGACTAGAAAGTGAAGGGAATATTTATAATTTTGACATTTAAAAAATAAGAATATTTGGTGAATGGTTATTATGAGATTTAAGTAATTATTTAATTTAGAAGGTGAGAGGGATGATGTTAACATGTATATAGAGGACATAGGGAATAAATATTAAAAATTAAACTAATTAATTAGGCAAGATGGATAAAATATTAGATGAAATTAGGTGATTATTTGAGTGACCCAAATTATATGCATACCTTTTGCCTCTCTTTTTAATGGAAATGTGAGTGGAAGAAGTAATGGTCTTTTAAAGAAGAAATATGGTCATGGATGTTAGTGAAATTAATGTACTCTTGATTCCCCTTTGAGGGGACATGCGGGAAGGGATGACACAGATGTCTACTTGAAAGGATAAATGAGGGTTAGAATGTGTGAATATCCAAGGGATGTGAGATGAAATTGATGAGAGCAGTGAGCTATAAATTAATGATGCTTATGATAAAGACTGATGCATAGGGATTAAATATGATGGTGTCATAGTTGTCAACATGTCCAAAATGGTAACTAACCATAATAGGATGATAATAAGACAAAAGGTCACAATATTTTGACATATCCTAGGCAATGACACATGCTAGGGAGAGCTGCAAACCTAACTGAGAGGAATTGGTTGAAAGATTTTGACATATCCCAAGCAAGGATGAATACAAAGGAGAGATATAACCTAATGGAGGTGAATTGGATACAAAATATTGATGTATCCCAAAGAAGGATGCATGCAAGAGAGAGTTGAAACTGAAGATAAGATGAAGAGAAGATAAAGTATGCCAAGAATTCAGCATATCCCAAGCAAGGACACATGCCAAGGAGAGGTGTGGGACCAAAATAAGATGATAGGTTTAGCTCAAATCATTTGTCAAGTGGATATTGAGTGATAAGGAGATGAAAGGAAGCAAATGGTTGGTGTGGTTAAGTTGTCCTTGAACACCATAGATGACCAAGCACTACCTATATAGTCTGAAATAGATGTCAAGCTATTGTAGATATCTCAAAATGAGAAGAATGATGTGATGAACATGAAATTTGATGATGAATGGAGGAAATAGAGGAATTAGATGTAAAGAATAATGGTGTATGAGTTGAAGTGTTGCCAATTGAGGAGTTACAAGCTAATGGCATTGACGATGCCCCTCATAAAGACATATGTACAAGGAACAAAAATGATAGTTTCATAGTTGTCAACACATCCTAAGGGGTAATCAACCATAACAAGAGTGACAAAGAGAGCCACAATTTTTTGACATATCTAAAGTAAGGACACATGCTCAAGAGAACTATGGTTCTCAAATTAAGGATAATGATTGTTATTTTAGCTTAGAGATGTGATTGATGGCTGAGATTGGATAGAATATAAGGTGGATTAATGAAGGATGGGAGACTTGATGGTGGCATGATGATAGTCAAGTAGACCTTAGGTATCCCATGTGATAGAGGTGCCTATGTAGTGTGAAGAATACCAAAGGTCAATGGAGTGTTATGAGTGTAATAATCCCATATGAATTGGAAGGAATAGTTTAGGAGTGAGAAAGGTAGATAAATTAGAAGTAAAAATAAAAGGGAACCAAAAAATTGGAGTTGATACAAATAAGGTGGATTTTTGGAAGAGACAAAATACGAGGTGGTAGAATGAAGCAGTAGGAGTGGAGTGGTATAATTTATCACTATGAGCTAAGTTTTAAGAGGGAGACATCTATCAGGATT
>JARHVA010006766.1:307500-375000 GCA_037957365.1 Torreya grandis
TATATTTCTATAAGAAACAAAATATTAGTCCAATAATCTTTAATAAAAATCATGATTTTTCTCTATAACTTCTTTGGATGAGGGGCCATGATGTATGGGTTTGGGGGTGACAACCCCCAATAAGGATAAGTAACCTAGGCGTACTCCTACTCACAGTTTAGGGGTAACACCCCCAAAGATAAATTTAATTTGGGACTTGCAGAACCCTTAGAGTGACTCAAAAATATCTAAAAATGATTTAAAAAGTGTGTGATCGTATTTTTAATTATTCACAAAATTACTAAATTTAGTAATAAAAATTCAATTATATAAACAACATCAAAGGAGGAGATAAAGGAATAATCAAATAATTAAAATGATATACCTACCATCCTTTTGTCCCTTAGAACTTGTAATGTCCCCTTCTAGCTCTTGAGTAGTGGAGTTTTCCCATTAGCCTATTGCATAGTTCCCGTAGGCTAGTTAGAGGTGCTTAGGAGACTCAGTGCCAGCTTTGGGCTCAGTGATAGTTTTTGGTAGGACTTTCTATTTATAGTAGTGACCAGTTATCAATGTTTACTATTTATAGTAAATGATAGGGCATCTTAGTGATCTTTAGTTTTGAGCTAGTTGGTGTTTGGTGAGTACTTACTATTTTTAGCAATGTTATTTATAGTAAGTCTATTTTGGGTAACTAATCCCAGACCCATTTGGTTTCAGCAGTGTTATTTCTAAGGTGGCATTGAAAAAAAAACTAAGGTTGGACTATTTAATAATTACCTTTTTCAGTCATAGAAATTATTTTTATAAAATAACTTTATAACTTAAGTGAAGGGCTTGGTGGTCATCATAAAATTATCATGGAGCCTAATGTGTTAACTTAAAGTTGTTTTAGAAGGCAAACAAAGAAATAGTTTCCTTATGAGCATGGACGCCCAAGGGAGGTATAAGGTGTTTAATTTATTAAATTTATTAAGGCTCATAAGGGGGGGCATTAGATTTTGGGAGGGAAAAATCATTACAACCCTTAAATTTTCTATTTTCCCTCTCACTCTCTATAAAGCTTCAATTTGGCTCTCATTTGGATCATCTTGAAAATGGCAATTTAACAAGATGTTGTTGGAATGACTCCATAGTACTTTGCCTGCATGTGAGGATGAAAACCCTCACCATTTTGAGCTAGTTTCAGTGCTGAGGAACCACCCTAGTAGGATTTGAGTGGTTCCACCCAAGTAGCACTTAGTGCTTCAATAGAAGTCTAATTTTTTGAGTTTTGGATGGTGAAATATGATGAATTTTATGGTATTTGATTTGGGTTTATGTGTGTGTTAGTAGTTTGGATTTTGGGAGCATACTGGTGGTGTTTGGTAGGCATTTTGGTGTGTTTTTTAAGGTCTAAAAAGCTTTATTAGAAGTTTTGGAAGCTCAAATTTTTCTAGTGGTTGAAGGACAAATCTATTGGCAGCTCTGACTATGCTTGGCATATCATTCTATGTATTGATGCATTGGTGTCTTCACTCCAAGGCATCTCTTTTAGGTTATTAGTTTGTAATTTTTGGTTGAAATCTAGATTTCTAGAGAAGATCACCCTACCTAAGGAGCCACCCTGTTTGGGGGTGATTTTCTATTTTTGGGCCTATTATTGTATAGGCCTATTTAATGCCTTGTCAAATTTTGTGAAACTGGATTTTGGCCCTCGTATTCAAAGGGGATTCATGGCTATCTCATGAGTTTTGAATGATGTAAGTTTGAAGTGGATATATTGTTTCTTGAAGCTCTTATTGGGTTTGGACTAATCAATATTAGGTCTAGTATATGTTGTTATTAATCTAATTTTGAGTTACATGTCATATGTAGTACTTATGAGGTAAATTTTCAATAATTAAAGCAAGTTTATTTATAGTTTTTTTATCTTTATGTTATCAATATCACACATGCAATGAATCCCATGAAAGATACATGAAACAAACACAAAAAAAATCAGCAAAACACTTCATATCTACAAACAATAAACAAAAATAAATAAAAAATCAGGGGTGACCATTTCAGAACTCCTCTCCAAGATCTCCAAGCTGATTTGAATGTAAAATAGTTGGATTGTGGATTGTTTGATTTGAGCTTCCAAGGCTTCAATGGTTTCTTGGACTTGTTTGATGGCTTGACAAGAGTGTAGGGATGTTTGAATAATGGTTGATAATGAGAGTATAACGGAGGATTATGGCTTTCTAAGTTATCTTGGTCATGGCCCAAGCATTATTTATATAGGATGGTGGTGGATAATTTAGGTAATTTTTTATTATTCTAGAAGCCTCTAGTTTAGAGACTTATAGAAGTTTGAAAGAGCTTCCCTAGTTCTAGAGGTTTCTTGATTGGTTTAGGATAATAGAGATTTAGGTGAGAGTTAATAAATTTTAGGGTTCATAGGGGTGTAGGAGAGACTAAGGTGGTAGGGTAGGTAGGGGGTAGGTGATTATAAATTTTTTAAATGGTCAAGTGGGCTAGTGGGTAGATTAATAGCAAAGTAGGGAAGTTAGTAAGTTAATGAAATGATTAATTAGTTGCAAGGATATGGTAAGGTTCATAGGATGTAGGAAATTTTGTGTAGGAATTATGATATTAGTTAATTGGCTAGGAATTTGGGTTAAATTAGTGGGCTTAATAGGATTATTAGAGCGAGTAGATTTAGGTGCATACATTTTGCCACTTTTTAAAATGGTTTTGTGAGTGGAGTGAAGTGGAGTAAGTAATGGATTTTAAAATAAAAATTATTTCATAGGTGAACATATTTCTAGTAGGTATGATGCTCCCTCAAAGGAGCATGCAAGGAAGAATGAGTCAGATGGTCACTCGAATAAAAAGCCTCGTGGGTGGGATAGGATCGAGATGATGATAAAGGGTATATTGATAATTATTTTTATTTAAATTTATATATGAATTTTTAATTAATGACATTCAAATCATGTATATGTAGATTTCTCTTATTGTAGATGGATTTTGAACTCCCTAAATTGATCAAACAATTAAATAGACAAATAAACATAGTTTTAAAAAAATTATAAATGTGATCCAAATAATTATATACATGTTAATTATTATAATATTTTATATAAAAAATAGATATTAAAAATATATGTAATATTTATAATGTTTGCATTTATCATATAATAATAGTATTATAATCTAATAAAAACATTAAATTATTAATATTATGTTAAAATAAATATTTATATATAAATCAATATTATAAAAATAATTATTTGTATATGCTTATGCAATATACTCTTAAAGTTGTATTAGTTTATGTTCATTGTGTTATCTATGTATTATAGCATGTGCTTGGATTGCATGAGAACAACAATTTAATTTTATAGATTCGAAGCACTACCACAACTAAATATGATCTTATAAAATACAATTATGATCTTTTATATACACAAAATTGAATTTTTAATATTATTATTATTTTCCACTAATATAAAAACCAAAAATAATATTAAATTTAAATAATCATACATTGCTGTAAAATAAGATGGATCGGCACACCCACAATTAATAGGGTTGAATATCAGCCCACATAATTTGATTGCATCAGATGACCTGCATATAGACTCATCTTCATATATTCATTGTTGTATTCATGAATTGGCCACATTTAGAAACATAATTATAATATAATGACCCTTAATTATCATAAAGTTTGTCGTTAAGAGCCATTTTAAAATAGTTTGAGACAAAGTGAAGGTATTGTGAGCTATTTGTGAGGAGCGTGTAAAGACAAGCAAAGTTGTAGAACGATTGTCTCAAGAGAAAGATAAGCTATGATAACCCCAATTATTCAAAGACAATCAATTTGTGTAAGGACTTATTACTCTCAATATTTATAGTGATATTTATAAAAACTTCCTAAATTACAATTAGGAGGTTAGAGTTATACAAAGCAGTTACCATATCCGATATATTACCCTATGGAGACTTGATTGAAGGTATATGTTAAAAATAGTCAGTAAATAGTGTCACAATAGATTCTTTCAATGGATATGTAGTCTTAGTCATCAATGAAATTTATTTTGGAGAAATGTATCAACTATCAATCAATGCTTATGGTCCCTTTCGAGAGCACAATACACTTCAAGGTTTTAAGGATATGCATGAGGTGATTGATGTCATAGAATATTGAAAGGAATATTATAGAAAATATATGACTAAAACTAATGTAATTCAATAGTATGTTATGGCTTTCAGGTCTGATATGAGGATGATAACAGTAATATGGATATTACTGTATAGAGATCCTAACATAGAGCATATAGACCTGCTATGGATCCCATTGATTTCTGTCATTGTTGAGGATATTTTGAAATTGAACCATGGGGTTTTTATTTATTTTAATCTAAAGAGAAAAATAGGGGTAGCCAAAAGAGGTAGCAATTTCCATATGGCTTCTTATCTAGTTGTTTTATGGTGTGCAATATAAATTTTTGACTAATTCTAATTTTGAAAATCGGATTATCCTTCTAGCACTACCATTTAGGAGTCCTTTTCAACATTGTATATGTATAACTATTCTAATTCCTATGCTAAAATTTGTAATTACTTTTACCCAATATTGTATGGTAAAATTCATGAATGACCATAACACATGTTAAGGCTCTGTTGAGTTATTATGGTTTTAAAATGATAGAGACTCAATGGTTATTTTTGAAATCCATAATTATTAGAATTAAATAAATTTTAGAAGGTCTTTATATATTACCCTATTTCATATTAGATAGATTAGAAAAAAATGAACCCTGTTATCAATATGCCCAAGGAATATCATCAAGGGTGAAGAGAAAGAAGTTAACTCCATTTCCTCTAATTCCAATGAAAATAGGAAGACACCTCTTTTCATATTAAATAGGAAGACACTTCTTTCATATTTTCCTACTATCCACTAAAGATAAAAAAATATCTTAAGATATAATTTCCACAAGCATCAAGAAAGAGATTGGAATGCAAATGTGGTTATCAATATAGAAATCAAAGGGAGAATTTACCAAGTTTATGAGGATGTGTATAACTTAGAGGAAGACATATATTATCTCAACCTTGGTAGTCATGAGGAATAGAGAATAGATTGGGAGCTATTAGAAAACTATCCCTTGTGTCAAAGCTAAGAGATGAAGTAGGGTAGATCGAATAATTGGATGGAATTATATAACATATTGTTTATCTATTCAACAAAGGACTACCCAATCCCTCAATTGCATCACCTTTACAACTAGGAACATTAAAAGTATTCTTTATAAAATTACACTCCCTAAAATAATTGTACATTTTTTTACCATATCGGAATTATCTACCATGGCAGCGGTTCTTTTTTGACAATTTTTTATAGGGGGGACCTTTGAACACCCATGGGGAGCAATGCCACTTGAAGAGTAAACTATCAATGGTAAGGGAGACTCAAATATGGAACCTACTTAGTAAAGCCCACCTTCTTTACCATTGAGTCACCACCACAAAGGCTATCTACCATGACATGTCATAATATCTACCCTCTTATATAAAAATAGATTGAAGATTATTTAATATAATAACCAACATTAATTTATTTAAATACACTCCACCATATTTAAATTAGCAAAAAGATATATATATATATATATATATATATGTAACGAAGGAAAAGTATTAACCTTTATTTAAAAATCGAGAGGCCCAATTTTCATTGGGAAAATCTTTGAGCTTTTGATTATTAATATCTACCAGGTACTATATTGAAGGCTTCGGCGTATTTATTTTTTATGACTTCGGTTGATTTTCAATCAGAAACCATTGGCCACTATAAATACAAATCATTTTCCTATGTTTATGGATCACTAATAATAAATTATTATTTTTGCTAGTTGCAATTAAGACCTGAATAATTTCAGGAGCATGCAACCAATTGGAGGGTTTTGTTGCCTTCATTTTTCTTCCACCTGCTTGCCAACAATGTATACATGGAGCTTCTTTACCCCATAAAATTTTTTATTTTGCAAAGTGAAGGAACATTTTATGATTTTCTCGTGTTAGGGTTAAACTTTTATTAAGTCCAGTGGATTGGCTCCAAATTATTTTTCAAAACGCATATGTATGAAACAAATTTTTTGTTCAGGAATTTATCACTGTAGTTTGTCTGCAAAAGACGTTGGGACTGACAGCTGTTTTGCCACGTATATGAGTTGTAGCTTGTTCTTGCTCCCACCTGAAGTTTCTACAACATTGACTGAACAACCGTTGCATTTGGAATGGCTACTTCACATAACTGGGTGATTATCTTGTTCCGTTCACCTCCTCAACCATTGATGCGACAGACTATTGTTACAGGTTTCCTTTTACTCTTCCTACAAATGAATTTGAGTCTTGGTCTTTAAATCTTTATCATATTTAAGGTGTTTATTTAAAGGAAAAAACCATGGAGACAAACTACAGCGGTAAACTCCTGCACAAAAAAATTGTTTTATACATATGCCTTTCGAAAATTATTATTGGTGCCAGTCCACCGAACTTAATAAGAGTTTAATCCTAACATGAGAAAACCATAAAATGTTCCTTCACTTTGAAAAATAAAAAAATTTATGGGGTGAATAGGATCTATGTCTACATTGTTGGCAAAGCAGGCAGAAGGAAAATGAAGGAAATAAAACCCTCTGATTGGCTGCATGCTCTTTGAAATTATTCACGTCTTAACTGTAACTAGAAAAACAATAGTTTATTTTTAGCGCTCAATAAAAAATGGTTTGGATTTATAGCAGACATGTTAGAAAATAAAAACATATTAAAAACACAAAATAAAACATTCAGATTGCTACAGCAATTAGGGAACAAGATTTTTAATAATCTTCTTGATCTTCTGATCTTTTTGATCATTTTCTTGATCTTGTTCAATTACAATACTGCCCCATGGGTCTATTAAATAGATTTGAAAAACTAACAATAATTAGAAAAAACAAACCAAAGACTAATTTTAGTCTTTACATGCAAACTACAACTCTAACAGTTTAACTAATTGTTTGTTAACTAACTGAAAGTTAACTGCTGCATGCATGAGGAGTGGAGAAATTAACTCCAGTCTCCAACACTCCCCCTTAATTTCTACCACAAACTATTTCAGCATTTACAATGCCTAAATGATTTACCATTCTTGCCACAGCTACGTTGCTAGTAGCTGCCATTGATGGCATACATCTTTTCACTCATTCTGTCTACCAGATTCAGCTATGATGCTTTTGCTTTTACATAATACACTACCTCTCATGCAGAATACACCGCCTTGCGAAATACATCGCCTTATATGTGGATTACACCACCTTGCGAAATACATCATCTTATATGTGGAATACCCACCTTGTCTTCATACAAAACAAATACAATTGCTCAATGAGTGTTCACTCAGCATTTAAGACTAAGGAGTAGCCTGTCGAAAGGCTATCAACGGACATGCTTATGTCCAACACTGCAAGCTTCCTGCTTGCTTACCTTTCTTTCACCTAATGCTTAATTACTTAAGGTTTCCTCCCAAGATTCTGCTGGGTTCTTCCACATTGGTCTAGATTTGCCAACAATCAGCCTGATCTTCAGACACTTTGACAGCTTCACTCACTATTCAACACACACTTTCACAGCTTCACTCGTTGTTCAACACAAGCACTTTCACAACTTCACTCATTGTTCAACACACACACATTCACAGCTTCACTCACTATGTAACACAAGCTCTGTGGAGCTCTTACCAAATATGGAGCTCTTACTAGCTCTCACACATGCCTCTTGCACTACCTTCTTTCTTCAACTGTTCTACTGCTTGGCTCTTTTTAACACCTTCACAGCTTCTTGGATATAAATCCTCCTTCTTCTTCTTTTCTTTTTTCTTTTTTCTTTTTTTTTCTTCTTCTTCTTCTTTTTTCTACTAATGATTCTAGTGCTGCTATTTTATTCATGTTCCTCTAGCTCCTTGACAGCCTCTACTGATTGCTTGCGCTCTTGGCTACAGCCTTTGCTTTTTCTTTGATGATTCTGTTGCTGTTGTTGCATTTCAACCACTTTGAAATTGATGGGATTTTTGAATAGTTATGCTTTCCAGCTGCGCGATTCTGGTGTCTACTTTTTTGGCTGCATGCAGGGTCAAACACTTTGACTGATTAGACAGCTGTGCTTCTTTCCTGCTGGCTTTCACAGTTGTGATCTGCCTTCATAGCTTCTGCTAACTCTCCCAACCAGGTGCTTCTTCTTTGGCTCTTCCTGGCTCTGATACCAATTGTTAGAAAATAAAAACATATTAAAAACACAAAATAAAACATTCTGATTGCTACAGCAATCAGGGAACAAGATTTTTAATAATCTTCTTGATCTTCTGATCTTCTTGATCTTTTTCTTCATCTTGTTCAATTACAATACTGCCCCATGGGTCTATTAAATAGATTTGAAAAACTAACAATAATTAGAAAAAATAAACCAAAGACTAATTTTAGTCTTTACATGCAAACTGCAACTCTAACAATTTAACTAACTGCCTGTTAACTAAATGATAGTTAACTGTTGCATGCATGAGGAGTGGACAAATTAACTCTAGTCTCCAACAAGACAACAGTTTTTGATTGACATCCAACCGAAGTTATAAAAAATAAAGACCCGAAAGCCTTCAATATGGTACCAAGCAGGTACTAATAACTATTTCATTGAGATCAATGATATTTTTAACAGAGTAATGAATTTATTATTTATAATTGTTTGAATCTGCATGGTGCAAGTAGAACAATACATGGTCAGTTAGCAAAAAGATTTTTTTTATTTTAAATATCAGCCTTCATGCTCTTTAAGATCGTGAAGGATCCTATATTCTGAATAAAGATAAAAAATGGCAGCATAGCATATTATTTTATAAATGAACGAAGTTAGAAAACAATAGAGTAGCTGTCGTATTTTTCTTTTTCGATGGCAATATTGATCGTTCTATAGATTAGAAATTTGTAGAGCAATTATTTTATGAAGTATATGCTCCTGAATTTAGCATGAAAGGTGGTTTTGTTTTTCTTAGGGTAGCAGGGGAGCCATATGGGAATCTAAATCATTGTGCATGTGTTCTATAAGTATTAATAATTTAGGAGTCTTTTGTTGCATTGATTTTGAACATGTATGCCTTTGGCACTCATCTCATTGAAAATTTGTTTTTTTGGTGTGTTATTTTTCGGACGCTTTTTTAGAAAAGTTATAAAATTAGATTTGGAAAATGTAGAATTTTAAATAAAATTAAATCACAGTCAAATATATGCAATATTCATAATACGGAAGGAATAAGAATTGCAAAAATAAAAAATACTTCTTCTTCAAGAACTTGGATTCATTCTCCTTCTTCTTGAAAAATAAAGATCAATTACAATGTATTAATAGAATTGCATGTGTACATGCTTTTCTAATTATTGAATAAAATATTTTAAATTTATTTAAATAATAATTTGCATGTAATATCAACTAAAAACTAACTCTAGCCTTTCTAAGGCTTTATTTTTTCTAAAAAATATATTAACTAAAAATTAACTAATTGTCTAAATTTAGCTCCACAAAAATTGTTCATGCAAACTAAATTTACACTAATAGTCTAAAAATAGTACTGAGTGAACTGCACTTCAGCATCACTTTTCAGCATACTCCCCTTTAATGTTGAGTAGCCTCATAATTTGATCTGTGAGTGTTAAAAACTGATCTGTTGCAACTACTTTTGTGAAGATATCTACCAACTGTTCTTTAGTGTTGATTTATTTCAATTCTACTACCTTCATCTACACTAAATCTCGGATAAAATGATGCTTTAAATCAAAATGTTTTGTCATGTTGCGATGGACTAGATTCTTGGCCAATTTAATAGCACTAATGTTATCACAAAAAATAATTATGGACTGAACTTGAATCTCTCCAATTTTTTTAAGAATTTTTTGAAGCCATAATGCTTTTGTACTTGCTAAAGTGACCTCAACATACTCTACTTCTGTAGAAGAAAGGGAAACTATACTTTGCTTCTTTGAGCTCCAAGTAATCAAGCCATAACCAAAAGAAAAATAGTTCTCAGATGTTGACTTTCGATCATCCAAACTACCTCTCCAATCATAATCACTAAAACCAACAAGATTGAACCTTTTAGAAGTGTAGTAATGAATACCAAAATCTAGAGTGCCTTTCACATACCTCAAAATTCTCTTGGCTGCCTTCATATTTATTTCTGATGGCTCTGCCATGTACCTTGAAATAAGTGAAACATTAAGCTTCCAATAATACTTTTATAGGCTGTCTCATCAACTCTTTTAGCACCATCATCTCTACACAACACAACTATGAGCAACTGGAGTGGAGATTGGTTTACAATCATCCATATCAAATTTATTCAACATATCTTTAGCATACTTTGTTTGACAAATAAAATTTTTATTCTCCCTTTGATAAACCTCCATTCCTAAAAAAATATTTCATGAGGCCCAAATCTTTCATCTCAAATTCATTCATCATGGAAACTTTGAATTCATCCTTCATCATAGAACTGCTACCCATATACAACAAGTCATCAACATACAAGTTATAATTAGAATATCATTACCTTCTTGTTTGAAGTAAAGGGTAGATTCACTCTTATTTCTTTGAAATCCATTCTCTTGAAAATATACATCAATCCTAGCATACCATGCTCTTGGTGCTTGTTTGAGGCCATACAAAGCCTTATTTAACTTGTAGACATGATTTTCTTTTCCTTGCACTTTAAAACATCATGGTTGTTCCACATATACTTCTTTTAAGTACCCATTCAAGAAGGCACTTTTCACATCCATATGATGGATGCTCCAATTATTTTGAGATGCTAATGAAATCAACATTTTAATGGTCTTTTTTCTTGCTACTGGTGTAAATGTCTCTTCATAATCAATGCCATACTTTTGTGTGAAGCCTTTAGCAACTAATCTCAACTTATGTTTTTCAACACTTCCATCACTGTTACACTTAGTTTTGTAAATCCATTTGGTGCCAATCTTATTCTTGTCCTGTGGAAGCTTTATAAGCTCCCAAGTGTCATTCTTATGAAAAGAATCCATCTCTTCTTGCATTTCTTGCATCCAAACTTCATTAGTATATGCATCTTCAAAACATGATGGTTCAAAATCAGCCTTGGTAAGTAAAGCAAAATTCAGTGTCTCACCTCTTGGATTTTCTTCATGTGCTTGATTTGAACTCCTTTGATAAATGTCACTCAATCTTCTTACCTTCCTTATAGAACTAGGACTTGAATTTTGACTTACACTTCGAATTGAACAACTAGATGAGGGTTACTTGGTGGTTTTGTAGCACTTGCAACAAAAATATTAGTGTATTGCCCATGATCAATATCATCCATAATAAATTCATTTAAAATAGATTTTGACTTCTCCATATGGCCTTTTTTATGATCATAAACTCCCCCTTCATCAAAAATCACATCTATTGACACAATAAGCCTATTAGTGAGAGGATTATATAACTTGTAAGCCTTACTTTCCTCACTATATCCAAAAAAAATACATGACTCACTTTTGGGATCTAACTTTTGCCTCTTTTGATCAGGAACATGAACATAAGCTAAAAAACCAAAAACTTCAAAATAATTAACATTTCACTTTTTCTCATACCAAGCTTCATACAAAGTCATCCTGTCAAATGCACTAGTGGGACTCAGATTGAGAATATATACTACTGTAGTAACTGCATCTCCCCAAAAAGAATTGCTTAATCCCTTTGCTTGTAGCATGCTTCATGCCATCTCTACCACTGTATGATTATTCCTTTCAGCTACACCATTTTGTTCAAGTATGTATGCAGTGGTGAGTTGTCTTATAATGCCCTGCATATCATAATAACCTTGAAAGGCTTTTGAACAAAATTCTCCTCCACGATCAGTCCTTAAGCATTTGATTTTTCACCCTTTGTCATTTTCTACAAGGGATCTAAACCTCTTGAATGTCTCAAGAGCTTCACCTTTGGTCTTCAAAAAATAAACCCAACATTGTCATGAGTAATCATCAATAAAAGTAATGAAATATGATGAGTTACCCAAACTCTTTGTCTGCGTAGGACCACAAATGTCTGAATGAACTAACTGGAGTGGATAATGAGCCCTCCATGCATTGCCTTTTGGAAATTTCTCTCTTGCACATTTTCCTTTACCACATCCTTCACAAACTTCCTTGTGCTCTTCATCCTTAGGCAAACCAGAAATTAATGCTTTTGATGTTAGAATCTTTAAAGTTTGAAAATTTAAATGCCCATACCTGAGATGCCACAACCAACTTGTATCCTCATATGCCATATTGACAAGGTTCTTGTTATGTTCACCAAACTTCAATGGGAACGTCTTATTCTTTGTCATAGGCACAATTGTTACAACCTATTTCCTTGATTCTTATCATAAATTATACATTGTTGATTTTAAAATATAACTTTATAATTCTTATCACATAATTGTCCAACACTTAACAAATTATGCTTTAACTTTAGAGTGTAATAAATGTCTTTAACACTCTTCATACCTTCTTTCGTATGGACTTCCATAGCTCCTTTTGTAGCAACCTCCAATGATTTATCATCACCAAGCTTGATCTTGGATTTAAAACTTTCATCCATTATAGAAAAAAAAAATTCATTCCCTGACATGTGGTCAGAACATCCCGAATCTAAATACCAAACATCTTTAAAAACATTTTCAGCTTTGTCATAAGAAAAAAAATAAATTATCTGGAGGATTCTCATCACCTTCTTGAGCATAATGAACACTTTTATCATTATTACCTTATTTTAATATACACTCATAATTAAAGTGTCCATACATATTACAATGATAACACTGGATATTTCTTTTATCAAATCAGCTTCTTTCTCTTCCTCTGAAACCACCTCTTTCTCGAAAACCACCTCTGCCTCTATTTCCTCTTGAGTAATTCTGATTTTGGCCTCTACCTTGGCCTTGATTACTTTTAATGCTACTATTGGCATCTTCATTCTTTGTGATTTGTAATTTAGAGGAAAAAGCTTTCTCATCACTTTCCCCAAATGAATCTCTTAATCTTTCTTCATGAGACATCAAAGATCCAACTAGATGATCAAATTGAAGGGTAGACAAATTCTTGCTTTCTTCTATGATTATGGTAACATGGTTCCACCTTGGTGTGAGAGTCCTCAACACTTTTTTATCACAACCTCATTATTCATAATTTCACCACGTGTAGTCATCTTATTGACTACATCTTTTACTCTGACACAATAGGTACTCACACTTTCAGCTTCTTGCATCTTCAAATTCTTGAATTCTCTCTTCAATGTCTATAACATGACAACTTTGACTTGATCACTACTTTGGTAAGCTTCTTTTAGAGTCTTCCAAGCATCCTCTGTTGTCTTTGCTCCTGCAATTCATGGAAATAGGCTCTTATCTAGAGCTATTTGAATATGAAATAAGGCTTGAGCATTCTTCTTCTTAGCCTCATTCTTATCTCTTTTATTATTTACTATGAGGGCATTCCAATCACCTAGCTCTACATAACCTGATTCAATAATCTCCCACAAATCTTTTTCCTATCAAAAAAGTCATTATTTTGATACACCAATAATCATACTCATTTCCATCAAATTCTGGAATGGGTAAGGCGTTAGAATTTGACATGATAATTTTTTGGCAAAATTCCAACTACTAAATATTTAACCCAAAAGAAAAATACCTACTCTAATACCAGATGTAAAGTTTTAAATAAAATTAAATCATAGCCAAATATATGCAATATTCATAATACAGAAGAAATAAGAATTGCAAAAATAAAAAATACTTCTTCAAAAATTTGGAATCATTCTTCTTCTTCTTGAAAAATAAAAAATCAATTACAATGTATTAATAGAATTGCATGTGAACATGCTTTTCTAATTATTGAATAAAATATTTTAAATTTATCTAAATAATAATTTGCATATAATATCAACTAAAAACTAACTCTAGCCTTTCTAAGGCTTTATTTTTTCTAAAAAATATATTAACTAAAAATTAACTAACTGTCTAAATTTAGCTCCACAAAAATTGTTCATGCAAACTAAATTTACATTAATAGTCTAAAAATAGCACCGAGTGAACTGCACTTCAACATCACTTTTCAACAGCAAAAGCAATCTCTCAGGTTTTAAAAATTTATAAACCTTCTCGAAAAATTGTTAAAACTGAACTATGCATTTTCAATTATCAAAAGATTTTAAATAAAAAACAGAATACATCTAAAAACTAACTCTAGTCTTTCTAAGGCTTTATTTATTCTAAAAAATATATTAACTAAAAATTAACTAACTGTCTAAATTTAGCTCCACAAAAATTGTTCATGCAAACTAAATTTACACTAATAGTCTAAAAATAACACCAAGTGAACTGCACTTCAGCATCTCTTTTCAACAGCAAAATCAATCTCTCAGGTTTTAAAATTTTATAAACCTTTTTGAAATATTGTTAAAACTGAAATATGCATTTTCAATTATCAAAAGATTTTAAATAAAAAACAGAATACATGGTCATTAGCATATATATATATATATAATTACCATCATTGAAAGAATACTTTTTTTAGTGAAGGCAAAGCCAGGAGTAAAAAAATTGAACAACGTATAAACTTAAGTTGAATGAAGTTCCCTTAAAAAGACTTTACATATCAATTTGGTGTCTGCCTTGGCGATAACCTACAAACCAATATAAATTTTCTATGAATAAAAGGAATCATGCGCTGAAAATAATAATCCCAGAAATCTAATGCTAACATAAATAATAATCTCAGAAAACTAATACTAACATTAATGCTCTGCGAACCCTGTTTCCTTTTTTTTTCAATTGTTAATTTGAGAGGTCCGTAGAAACATGTATGCATGCCTGCCTGCCTGGACTGTTTACCCATCCAATAGTATGCATATATAGACAGATCTATTTCAACCATGGAGGATACCCAGTGGCACTTGAATGCCTGTTACAGAGACGGTATTACAATTGCAAGCCTCTATTCTTATCGTGTCCCGGTTGTGCAAAGCATTTTTTAATCTAATAAAGGGCTGAAAGCTTGTTCGAGTCCTTTCGGGATAGAGACAAAGATGGCCATGGAGATGCAGAGAGTGCATATAGATGGAACGTTCCACCTGCTAACCATTATGCTGCATGTTACGTTATCAATCGCCTTGAACTTTTGTTCTTTGCAACGTGTTATGTTATCAATCAGCTTTAAGCTTTCTTCCTTCCAATTTTCAACTAGCCATTGTGATGCCATTTACTCAATCTTTATTTCATTTATTAAAATTTTTAATATGACATCAGTTGGCAACAGGCTCAACAGAATCATTGAACAATTCAGAGCAGCACCAACATGGCACTGTGGATAGAGGGGTCAGGAAATATGCACAACAATCCAATCTGGGACAATATCAAAACTTTTAGCAGACGGGGTGGTAGGTGCTATGAACAAAACCTGTACCGATCCATTTGCCCAGCTCACAATTCTATTTCAGATTTATAAATGGATGCAATTTTGTACCACAACACCCACTCTAACTTAAATTTTACAGATAAAATAGCTTCTTTTGTTTTGGAAAATTTATTATGAATTCAATCTCACTGACAAGAGTGCCACTCTATCTCCTCTTAGTCATTTGGAAGCCGCTTAGCTGAATTTACCATGTTCGCCTCCATATGTGAGTGCCGGAGATAACATTGAGCATGGGGTGAACTTTTGCATCGGCTGGATATGGTATCCTCAGTCAAGACTGGTACCTTTTTTGTAAGTTACTCTTCTCTTTATGAGTACAATATTTTTTTGTATGCAATTTTATTACCGTATACTGTAAGGCATCCAACAAGAGTGGCATCTGAAATCGCAGTCTTTTGTAGCAGAAAAAATCATATTTATTTGCTAAGGTATCATCTCAAGGACAATATCATGTTTTAAACACTAATTTGAAAAGCGTAGAGATCAGGAATCCCATAAGCCCCAATTGTGTAAGTGAAACGCATCAGGTCAAAGGAGCGCCAAAAAAAACAGCTCAAACCATATCCACTATTGTCTCCCATATATGTAAGAGAAAGTTATGATCCGGCTTTTTAATGCAGCTCTCTTTAACAGAACACTGTGACATTAGCTCTAAACAAGCTTACTGTGAACGAAAAAGCTTATGAAAGTTAGACTATGTTATTAATGTTTATTTCTCTAGTAATATCCATCATTCTCTTTTAAAAATAAAATTATCCTACGTATACAGGTGTTTCCTAAACGAATTTACAGGGATACCGTTATCTTGATGACTAGAAAGACATCCAGAACTGAAAACCAAAATGCCATTGATATTGCAATTGTTACAATGTTTGCTAATCTTAAGGAGGCAAGTATATTTGTTTTATGCTACGATATTTCTCAATTATTCGAGTTGTCTTCATCATATCGACCGTGGTTATTCTTTTGAAATCTTTCTACGTTTAAGGTTATCGAAAGCATTAAAAAAATAATTTACTTCGTTTCAATCTCCTTGACAAGAATGCCACTCTTACCTATATTTATGAAAATAGGCATCCTTTCACCTGCAACCACGTAAAGCGGGTACTGAGGCTACATCGTAGCCCTTGTTTAAAAAAGCAGATGGGAATGGCGACCTTAACAGGTGGGCATGGCTTATTAAAAGATTTGAGATTTTAAACATTTAAATGGTGGAGAATATTAATAAAGGATTTTGCATTGTCTTTTCTCTAGTCAAATTTTGAGTTGACGAAGGTATTAATAAATGGTGAATTTCAGGAATATTTTTATATTAATGATGGTTGTAATTTTTAAGAAGTAGTTGCATAGATCAAGCTCTCTATTTATTTTTCCATCCAATTTTTCTATTCAGTTTTAAACCATTCTAACATAAAAGTTAGATTATGTATTGATTTATTTTACTGTTTATTTTTTTATCGTGTATGTAATTATGAAATAGTGTAATATTTCATAAATATTGTGGTTTATTTTTTTTTCTTGGTTTATGTTTACGTGTATGTTTTTCTACTTGTTTTATATTATGCAATGTGTTGTTTAAATTCATAGCATCTTTTATGCAATCGTGTTTCTTCGAATTGAAAAATGATACATCGATTTTAACATATCATCTTTTCATTTATTTTTTTCTCTCCCCCATATTGTGGAGCTTCCTAATTGTTATGGTCATACAAAGGGTGCAATAATATAGTATATTTATAGGCATCAATAATTTTCCAGCACGCTAGTTAAACCTTGAATACAAAGTTTTAGCTTGTGTTTGTAAGAACTCTTATTTAAAATATTTTTCAATTTATATATTATCAAGATTTACAATGGTTTTTTTTGAAAAAATCACCTTTCTTGGAGTAAAATTAGAAGTAACCAATTGATTTATGTTCTCTTTGTCATTTTATTTCATAAATTTAACCTACATTTTTTCATTTTTATTTAAGATATTAATCTCACAATAATACTTTATATTTTTCAATTATGGTGGAATATCATTTAAATCAAATCTTAGAGTTCAAAATTGACCATCACTTCACTTCTCTTCGATTAAACATGCCCTTAACACTTGTAATTAAAAAATTGAGATTATAAGTATAAAATTGACCATCATCATTAATCTTAGAGTTCAATTTTTAAATATTTTTGATGTACTCTTTAGTTTTAGAAACGTTTACTAACCAGTTTTATTTTTATTTACCCTTAACTTTGAGTTATAACCAATTAAAATCTACTTAACAATATTTAGTTTAAAGAAGAAATTTTTAAAATCTACTCTACCAAAATCATTATTCTATATGTTCAAGATGGAGTAAAGGTATGCCCTTCTCATTCAAATATTGTGAAGAAATTTTGAAATTCTAATTTACCTAAATCATTATTCTATATGTTTAAGATGAGTAAAGGTATGCCCTTCTCACCCATGATTGTAAAACCATGTCTATCTTAATATCTTGCAATTGTAGGATGTGATAATTCACTAGTTAATTATTGAAGAAGTATGTATGATTTCTATCTTTGGGATATTCCTTAGGATACTCAATGGATATAGATAATGAAGGGTTTGTTTAGTCCTATTATTTATTAACATTTACAAGGACCTTTTCCTTATCCCTAGGTGCACTCATCATGTTAACCTTATAACAACTAAGGTGTTTTATAACTTCTTACCCATTACACTATCTTCTCAATTCTCTGACGTATCTTTTGGTGTCATTCTTCAATCCATAATTCATATTTAATTCCTTTTCCAAAATATAACAACTTGTAAAAAATTATTAATACCAATAACACTTTAATAAAATCAATTATTTATTGAATTATTTTTTGTGAATTTGAAGTTGTATTCAATTAATTCAGTGCATTAATGGAATCACATGCTTTGAACGTAAAATTGACCTTTGGTTTCAAATCTCATCCCTTGATTCCTCTTAATTAATGATTGTTGTTGTCATTGATTTTATTTTCAAATTCTTTAAATCATTGGCATAGAAAATAGTTTTATTATCATGTATAAATATTTTGGTTTTTCCCCTTATACATCTGTAAAATCAATAGCTATCATGCCTTCACGAGTTTTCAACATGCTCATTGATTGAATGGACGAAGCCCAAAAAAATCATTTTTACATGCGCCGAAAGTTAAAATGATCTAAAGGCCAATATCTACTTAATTTAAAATTAACACCTAAAATTTCCTCATGGATTCCATACATGTATGTGTTTTAAACCATCGAAGTCAAAAAGAATGATTTTTTATTCAATTATACATTCGGGAGATCAATTATCCATTTTTTTAATTTGATAGGGTAAACACTTTTGATTGAAGCCATGAACTGGCTCTAGGACACAATAATGGGTGCAGTCCACAAAATATCCCAAAATCATAAAAGTAATAGATAAATGACAAAACCCCACCCACAAAGAGAACATGTCACCACTTAGGAAAATCAAGAGTCAAAAAACCTCTACCAATTAGGAGCAACATACCCAAAAAAGAAATCAAGATCCTTCAGTGAGACTTTAGCTAGTCTTACATGGAAACACTTGGAAAGACCAAAACAAGAGCGAAAATCAACCAAAAGAAGCCCAAACAAGAGTGACATAATGCTCAACCATAAGCTAGGGCCTATCTTATCTCATGCCTTGAAATAAGATCCTTCATCATCCACTATAATCCAACTCTCATCAATTGTTCTTCCTTCATATTTAGTCTTTCTACCTCAAACCATCTGCCTTTCTTCTTTATAGTGGATCCTATATTGGATTTGAGTTTCCCGACTTACTTAGGAGGAGGGAAATTAATAGGAGAGAGGGTAGATGACACAAGATAAGTTATGGGTAGTAAAAAGGTAGCAACCTGAGGAGTGGAGGAAGGATCAATGAGCTTAGGGGGAGGGGAAAAGCAAGAGAGAATGGGGTGGGAAATAGAGAGGGGATGGGTAAATTCTCAACATCTTCTCTTGACATCTCTGCTTCCAAACTACAAATTTGCCTTTATGAATAGGATACCACAATTGTAGAAAATGTAGGCCTAAGAGGGGAGGATGATGGCACCTTCAGTTGATTTAGATGCAAACTACATGATGACACCTCCTTCAAATAGTCCTCCAAAAGAATCTCACTAGCTTGGGGAGGCATAAAAGAAAAAAAGATCATCAAAGAATTCATCATGACTTTGCCACATGAATTCTTAACTGGAAGGCCCAACCTTGAAAACATTAAGGATCAGGGAGACCTCTTGACCTGTAAATACACCCAATAATTTGATGATTAGGAAGATTTTAATGGAAACAATG
Source organism: Torreya grandis (assembly GCA_037957365.1). Taxonomy (NCBI): domain Eukaryota; kingdom Viridiplantae; phylum Streptophyta; class Pinopsida; order Cupressales; family Taxaceae; genus Torreya; species Torreya grandis. The sequence goes on from JARHVA010006766.1 coordinate 327,343, forward strand.
GAAGGGGAGTCCTTCATAGTTAAGGAATAGAGTCCACAAGCCATATGAGGAGAGCAAGTTCACTTAATGGAAGAGTGGTTTGGAGAGGTCGATGATAACATAGGATCTAACAAATTTGAAATCCCAAAAGGAAACAATAGTTTTAAAAAAAGTCAAATCTTTTCATCAATGGTCCATATTCACTATAATACATTTTACCATCTTTGGGATTGATGGCTAGTGTTCCATAATGAGTTTTAAAAATGTATTTTTAAATCATGAAACTGACACAGAAATAAAATAAAACCCTTTTGTAATCAATGAATAATCATAATTAAATATGATAGAATATCAAGGGTCATCATTTACTTGAAGGTTCCCATGAATAAATCAAGAAGCTCCAAGGAAAACCACTTTCCTTAATAAATTGATTTATAAATCTATTGCCCATATCATTTCACCTTTCACATCAATGGAATATTTTATCTCATGAGTTGATGAAATAACCAATACTTGAATCAAAGATCTTCTGAATAATATTAAATCATATTATTTCAAATCCTTTATTCACCTGGGAGGTTGTTGATGTAGTGCAATCTAGTGGATCCAACAATATTGCATCACCTCAAAATATCTTCTAATATGTTCATATGCAACCAAATCCATTCAATAGTGTATCACTTGTGTTACAATGTGAAAATAACCTACAATAATCTATGACTATTAATGACACTTTAGTAGGCTCTTGAAACAAAGAAGGATGGTTTCAATCATTAAAACAAAGAGCTAGTTATCTCAAGATGAAATTTTCACTTTGCATTAAACAATGATATTGCCCACTAAAATTGTACAAATCATATAATGGCTCAAATATTTGTATTCCTCATCTTAAACATATTCTAAAATGAGATGGATTCTAAGAGTCACTCCATAAGGATAAAAATGCGGGTGAGATTTAAAGAAGGGAGGGTGGAATTAGAGAGAACTTGTTAAGAGAGTGTGGGTTCTTGATTAGGAACCATACAACAGTGGACAAAGTAATTTAATCTAGTATGGTGTTGTCGTATTTGGTTCTTTCTCTTGTATTGTAACTAGAGAGAAGGCAGTGAGTGTTTGGTTTGTAATCTTTATAGTTGTTCTTAAACATAAATAAAGTGGATGCCTTTTTTTTCTAAGCTTGTACAAAAGAAAGAGGGTGTGTTTGTTTTGTTATAAAATTAGTTCCTCTTAGAAAATAAATAAAATGGGTGTATTTTTTCCATCTCATTTTATGTGTGTGGATATAAGGACAAGGCTATCATGCACTTGACCTCATATCCTTGATTGCATCAGATGGTATCAAAGCTGATAAAAACTCAAGTATGAGTGAAATCATGTTGAAGTTTGTCCTCCATTAAGGATGAATGGGTAGAAGGATAGAGATTAGTAGAGAATAAAATATTGAAAGAGTGGTATAGAGAGGTGTATGACCATGCAAGTTTGAAAATAAGAGATTAGAATAGAAGGTTCAAGTTAAGAGCGAGTCTAAATGCCTACAAGAAGAGTGGCTAGGGGTGGAGTAGTAGCTGCGAATATAGCAAGAAGATTAGATGTGATTATATAAATGTTGAGGAATATGTAAACATGATTAGTTATTGTTGAAGAGGGAAAAAGAAAGGTATTTTTCCCAAGGAACGATGTGAGTGATGTAGAATAAAAATAGTTAGGATTAGAATATGTAGGACAAGCACATGAACATTTATATGTAGGAAAAGATAATCTCCTTAGAGCTATATCAAACACTAGATGAGGAACCAAGATTAATGTTCCAATATTTTAAGTAAATTTGAACTTAGAGTAGCTGATTGATTGGCTCAACGAGATGGGAGAATATTTCAACTTTAATGAAGTCCTAATCAAAGATAAATAAAAGTTTCTAAAACCAAGATGAAAGGTCAAGCATTCATATGGTGGGAGGAGATACAAAATGAGAAGAATCAAAGGGGAAAATAAAATATTAATTATTGGTAAATGATGGTTTAAAAACTAAAAGCAAATTTTCTTCCTATAGATTATCAATTGGACTTGTTGAAAAGGATATAAAAATTGTTAGATAAAATAATAAAAAATAAGAATTGAATTAAATGCTTCAACATTCATAGCACAAGAGATACTTCTCTTCTTAAATTCTCCAGATTGATTGTTTTTTTCATGATTAAACGATTTATAATTGCCTCATTTTATATAGGTCTTATTGTCTATATTTAGAAACCATTAGATGTGATATAGTAACAAAATTAAATGTTTATTACATAAAAAATTATTCTTTACAAGAATTTAATGAAGGGTGGAATAAATTACAAATTATAACACTCCACCTTAATTTATTCCATTAGCTATTACTCCTAAATTTTGCCTCAAACACTGAAATCTATCCTTCATTAGTGCCTTCATGAAGATATCTATTAGCTAATCTTCATAGCTACAAACAGCTAATTTTATTTCACCATCTTCAACTAACTCTCTTATGAAGTGATAATCAAACTTTATATGCTTATTTCATCCATGAAACATTAGATTCTTCGTCAAGGCTATTGAGTACATATTATCACAAAATATGTTTGTGTGATATGTTTATTCCTTCTTCAAATCAGTTAAAACTCTCCTAAGCTAAATAGACAGACATATTTATGCATTTTCCATAATGTATTCAGCATTTGTTGTGAAAAGAGAAACTATGGGTTGCTTATTGGATGCCCAAAAAATGGCTCTTGAACCCATGTGAGACACATAACCTGATGTGATTTTCCTATCTTATACACTACCTACCCAATCGCTATCTATATAGCCAACTAAATCAAAATAACTTGATGGATTATAAAGGATGGCATAGTTCTTAGTTCCATTGACATAACTTATAATTATCTTACTACTTACCAATGTGTATCCTTAGGTGTTTCCATAAATCTAAAAATTAGACTTACTGCATACACTATATCAAGCCTAGATGTCAAATATATGAGGCCACCTACCATGTTCTATATAAAGTTGAATTCAACTCATTGTTGAAAACTTCCTTACTCAATTTGAAACCTAAAATAGTTGGTTTTGATTTAAGATTGTTTTTCAACATTTTGAACCTCTTCAATATTTGTGAAGCATACTTAGACTCAGAGATGAATATGCCATGATCCATATATTATACTTATATACCAAGAAAATACCTTAACAAACCTAAGTCTGTCATTTAAAATTCTATTTTCATTACTTCTTTGAACTCAATAATAAAATCATCATCATTTCTTGTGCAGATTAGACCATCTACATATAACACAACAATCAAAATCTTAATATGTCTCTCCTTGATGTAAAGTGTGGGATTGCTACCATTTTTTCTAAAAGCATTGGTAGTAAAGTATGAATCAATTCTACTCTACCAAGTCCTTATTTCTTGCTTAAGCCCATAGAGTGATTTATTAAGCCTATACACCTTATTTTATTTTCTTGGTACTTCATATCTAGATGGCTAATCAACATAGACTTATTTTTTTAGTACTCCATTCAAGAAGGTACATTTCACATCCATTTGATACCTTCCACTTGTGCTGGGTAATTATTACTAAGACAACCCACATGGTTTCCATTCTTTCAAAAAGAACATAAGTCTCATCATAGTCTCTACTAGGTTGTTGTCTATATCACGTAACAACTAATCTTTCTTTATACTTGTCAAATTTTTGTTGTGCTCTTGTCATTATAGATCCACTTCACTCTAATCACTTATTTACCCTTGGATGAATCAACTAAATCCCATGTTTGTTTCTTTCTATTTCATTTAATTCCTCATCGATGGCCTTACACTATTTCTCTTCTTTCACTACTTCTTCAAAATGTGCAGGTTCATCTTGAGAAAATAAAGCAAAATTTAAATTTTCATTAATATCATCATACCTTGAGTCATCATAGATCTCCTCAAGCTCTTTTTGATTCTGGGCATAAGGGAAGTAAGAGTTGGATTTGAAATGCTATTGGAGCTGATTGATTGAGGAGTATGCTATGAAGGTGACAGACATGTTGCTAATGGTTTACCTTATTGATCTATGACTCATTCAATTTGAGCATCATAATTTCCATCATCTATGAGTATCATTTCTGAGATACCCAAGGCAATGCCAATAGTTTCATCCCATGATTCATTCTTAATGAATTCAACATCTTTGCTAATCACAACCATCTTTATAATAGGGTTAAAAAATATATATGCTTTAGTGTCTTCACAATATCTAATGAAAATACACTTTTCTCCTTTATCATCAAATTTCTGCCTCTTTTCCTTTTACTCATGTGCATATGCCACACACCCAAATATTCTTAGTTGTTCAACACTATAGTTTATGCTTGTCCATGCTTCTTGTGGAGTCATGTTTCGAACAACCTTTATGGGATACCTATTTAACAAATACACCATTGTTTCTATAGCTTCACCCCAATATTATTTTGAAAGTACCTTGGCTTTCAACATTCTTGCATCCATCTCTTGGATGGTCTTATTTTTTCTTTCTACCACTCCATTTTGTTGTGGAGTGCATCTATCCATGAATAGATTTTCAATGTCTTCATTCTTGCAAAAATCTAGGAATGCCTTGGAGACATACTCTCCCCCTCTATCTAATCTTATGATTTTTATGGAGTATCCACTCTATTTCTCAATATAAGCCTTATTTTTTAAGAAATAAATCTAAATCTTCCTGCTATAATCATCTATGAAGGTTAAGAAATATGCATTCTTAGAGTGGGTTAGAGTTTCTATTGGGACATAAAAATTTGAGTGCACCAACTCCAAAGGTGCTTTTACCCTCTTTGACATCCCTGATTGAAAGGGATGCCTATGTTATTTTCCTAGAATGCATGCCTCACATTTTATTTCAGGTTCTACTATTCTTGGTAGACCTATAACTATATTTTTCTTAAATAAAATATCTAATCCTTAAAAACTTAAATGCCCATACCTCAAATGCTAGAGTCTAGATGTGTATTTGATGACTATGTTGAATGTTGTTTGATGCAGTACTATTGTACTATTGAGAGGATCAATTTGCATCTTAAGAGGAAACATGTGTTTCTTTGTCATTTGAATTCTAGCTATAATGTTCTTATTTCCATTCCTTATCAAATATTGTGCATTATCCATTCTCCATCAGGACTCTATATCCTTTTTAAACCAACTACCCAATATTCAATAGATTGTGTTTTATATTTGGATCATATTAGACATCTTGAATTTCTCTCCTTTCACCTTGCTTGGGGTAGATAATGACAGTGTTTCTGCCGACAATAAGAACTTTTTCATTGTTTCCAATCTTAATATCCGACTGAATATTATTATCAATGGAGGAACATAAGTTCTTATTACCGCTCATGTGGTTATTACATGCACTATCCAAATACCATACCTCAACATTGTTATGGTCAGAAACATTGCATACAATGAACATGTTTGGCAAATGTTCAGTCTCACTTATATTCTCAGTTGCTACATTTGTAGTTTAACTTGATTCATTATGTTATCTCTTTCTATATTCACTATCAAAATGACCATACTTATGACAATAATAACACTGAATATTACTTTTATCATACCTTTGATTTGAAGCACTACTCCTCTTCTTGTCTTGGAAATATAATTGGGAGTTGCTTGTTTCTTTTTGACTTTCTAAAATTGATCTAACATAGTAGTTTCTTCCTCTTCCTCTACCTCTAAAGATTTTGCCTCTATTTTATCTTCCTCTCCCCCTTCGTTTGAAACTGACTTGAACCTTGAAGGCTTGCACTAGGGAATACGCCCTGGATCTGTTCAACCATTGCTTATGGGTTTGTATAGATTCCATCAACTCATCCACTATCATCCTTGAGAGGTCATTGGCCTTCTCAATAGCTATAAAAATTAAATCATATCCCATGGAAAAACTTTTAAGGATATTTTTAACGATCCACTAGTCTTCTATAGTTTCACCATTAATTCCTAACTGATTCGTTAATTTAGAGACTCTAGTATGAAACTCATAATTACAGCCATTATCATTCATTTGCAATGTTTCAAAACATCTTCGAAGCAATTATATTTTTATTAACTGTATTTTATCAGTACCTCTATAGAAATTTTAAAGGATCTCCCATGCTTTTTTTGCATACTTTGATGCTGAAATTCTTGGATATATGGCTTTTTGTCATTGTTGTCTCTATTAAATTCAATGCTTTCACATCCTTCCTCTTGCTCTCCTTTAAAAGGGTCTTCTAAGCATTTGACAATGTGTTGTACACTACTTGATTGGTCACATCTATAAATCCGATGATCACACTCTCTCATAAATCATTCGCCACTAATATCATCTTCATCTTCTTTGCCCAAATATCATAATTTTTCCCACAAATGTTGGCAGACACTGCCAACTTTTACCCTTTAGTCCAGCCATAATGTGGACTTCGGCTTTGTCTTGATATACAAACTCTCCTAATAATATTTTTTTGGTGGCTTGCATATCCTTTTTCAGGCATGATCTATATATTATTTTTTGATAAAATAGACTGCGGCAAGCTTCTGCGTCAATTTTTTTTATTTCAACGCAACATAGTCTATCTATTACTTCAAGCAGCTGAACCATTAACAGCCAAACACGATGGAAAGGGAAGGATAGCTCTGGACTGTTAGAAACTCAAGTTAGTTAGAGACAATTTCTCCCACCTCCACTCATGCATGCAAGTTGTTAAGCATCAGTTAGTAAACTGACAGTTAGGATTGAGTTAGTTAACAATCAGTTAAATATGAGTTTGTTTGAACAAGCAGTTAGTTAAGTAGTTGAAGTTAATTATAGATGAGTCTATTTTCAGTTATTGTTTAGATATTAAATCTATAAAAAGCCGCTAAGGGCGCACATTGTAATCAAGGAAAATTGAAGATTAATACAAATCTCTTTTCTTCAAGAAATTGCTGTAGCAATTGCTCAGTTCTTGTTTAGTTATATTAGTTCTTATTTTTTGCTCTATTATTTGCCTTCAAATTGGTATCAGAGCCAGAAGCCGAGGACAGGAGAATGACAAGCCGTGAAGATAAGCGGCCATCCAGCAGTTAGCCGCAAGTGTGAAACGTAGGCAGCTGGAAAGCACATAGTAAGAAGCGCAGTTTTGAGAGCACACACAGCTGAAGTTGAGGGATGTGGAGAGCGTGTGGATCCTATTTTGAAAGTGATGCACCCAGAAAACTAGTCGACGTAGGGTCGCAAGCTAAGAACAGGTCAATAGAATTGCACAAATTCTGTTGGTGCACGCAGCTAGAAGCAAGTTTGAGGTGCAGTCACAAAAAGGAGTGCAGTCAGCAGCGCGCAGCAAACAAGTGACGAGGCAATTAAAGTGTAGGTTGAAGGGCTAAATTGCAATCCAGCAAGAATCACAGGTTTCAAGTGGAGCGATGTCAAAACCAAAAAGAGCCTGGTCGACGCAGCAGAGCGTGGGAAAAGGCACGCATCAAAGTTGCAGAAGTGCAGTAAAAACACAAAGTCTAGTCAGTCAAAGGTCAGCAAATTAAAAATTAAAGCGCAGTTTGTAATTCGCAGAAGTCAAAAAAAATTTGACTATTTTTTTTAAGTTTGGAAAGCCGTGAAGCATACCAAGCAAAGCTCACCCAGCGTTGGGAAAGTGAAAAGTGTGGACATAGCACTTAGTTTGAGAAGCCTACCCGAGTTTTACAATCATCAATTGTCATGGTAGCAAACAATAGTATTTCACAGCCTCAAATTCCCATTTTCGATGGTAAGAATTATGATTTTTGGGCAATTAAGATGAGAATGTTATTTTTCTCACAAGATGCATGGGAGTTGGTAGAAAGTGGTTTTGTAGAACTGCAGGACGAGGCAGCCCATATGGCGTTAACTCAAGCTCAAAAGGACCACCTTAAAGAGAACAGAAAGAAAGATGCAAAAGCCTTATTTATAATCCAACAGGGATTGGATGAATCTATATTTTCCAGAGTTGCAGCAGCAACAAGATCCAGAGAGGCATGAAAAATCTTGGAGACTACCTATAGAGGTAATACGAAGGTAAAAATTGCTAAATTGCAATCTCTAAGGAGAACTTTTGAAAATTTGCAAATGAATGAATCATAATCAATAGATCAGTTTATGGGTCAAGTTTTGAATATAGTGAACCAAATTAGATCTAATGGAGAAACTATCACAGATCAAAAGATCATAGAAAAAGTACTCAGATGTTTACCCAGTAAATTTGATGCTATAGTTGTAGCTATTGAAGAAACTAAAGATTTGGAACAATTATCTGTAGATGAATTAATGGGTTCTTTGTTAACACATGAATCCAAAATGAATAGAAATAACTCTTCGCTTGAGAATGCATTCAAGTCACAGGTATCAATTGGCAGAGGAAGAGGAAGAGCTAGGTCAAGCTTCAGAGGAAGAGGCAGAGGCAGATATGGAAAGAACAATTCAGATGAATGTGAGAACAGTAATCAAAACTACAGTAGTAGAGGAAACTACAACAATAGAGGACGTGGTCACAACCACTCACAACAAGGTTCTCAAAGGTTTGATAAATCTAATGTTCAATGTTATTACTGCAAGAAATATGGTCATTATGCTAGTGACTGCAGAAATAAACCAGGATATGTGTACAAGCAGAATGCTAATTACACAAGTGAATCTAGTTCTGGAAGCATGTTTCTTACTTGTAATGTTACTCAAGAAAAAGCTAAAGATATTTGGTTTTTAGACAGTGGATGCAGTAATCATATGACAGGAAATAAAGAATTTTTTGCTAGTCTTGATGATTCTGTAAGATCAGAAGTGAAACTAGGAAATGATATCATAGTAGATGTCATGGGTAAAGGTGTCATAAATGTTTTGGCCAAGAATGGTGAAAGAAGATTTATACCTGATGTTTATTTTGTACCTAGACTAAAACATAATCTTTTGAGTGTTGGTCAGTTAGTGCAGAAAGGTTACAGAGTATCTTTTATGGATAATGTCTGCACAATATTGGACAAAGTTCCAAGTGACAGGTTGATAGGAAAAGTGGAGATGACCAAGAATTGCATGTTCCCTCTTCATATTCAGTGCATCCAAGGAAAAGAGGAAGCACACTTCAAATCCATACAGCTAGACCAATCATGGTTATGGCACTTAAGGTATGGATATTTACATTTTGGAGCTTTAAATTTGTTACAGAAGAAAAATATGGTGAAGGGTTTACCACCAATAGAACAGCCAGAAAGTTCATGTGATAGTTGTATTCTGGCAAAACAGCATAGAGTGTCAGGATCTTGCTCCACCAAAAGAGCACAATATGATTACCAAACCAAGCAACTTAATATGCGGAAATTAACCAGAATCACAAGTAACTAGAATTCAGAATAACACATGATATGAGAGACAATACACAACTTGTATTAACACTTTTACAGAAAAGAATACAATAAAGAAGATGCCACTTCTTCTCCACCACCTTACAGAGGTTTCCCACACCTCAAGTGAACAGTAATTCTCTCCTCAAAGCTCTCCCTCTCAGGTCCCAACACCCAACTCAAACACAGAGTTGGTGTTCACCTCCCGTGCTCCACGCACACCACAAGTGCTCCATGCACTCCACAAGTACTCAAAGTACTTCAAGTAGATCTCCCATGAACCTGCAATAACCTGCACCTCAACAGACCATACTTATGGAAGGAACTCCCTTACCTTCCTCTTAGCTCTCCATGTACTCCACGTACATACCAATGAGTACACACCGTACTCCAAGTAGATCCTACCTAATTCTGCTCTCTGTTGTGTTGCTGTCCTATCTGATCTCCAACCTACAAATCAATACTGATTCTGCACACCTGTGAACCTTGACCTTGAACACACACACACACACACACACACACACACACACACACACACACACACACACACACACACACACACACACACACACACACACACACACACACACCTGCAGATCAACGATCTTACTTACCATGTAGATCTCCTATAAGGGCCATGCTCACCTGATGACCAAGATCATACATCCCTGAAGAATCCAGCTGACTCTCCAATCCAACACCAACACAACTGGTACTGTGGCACTAGGAGGAACGCACCATTGCTCTACCTCACACATCGAAGGAGCTTATAATTATGCTCTCTTACTCCCTAGCTCAAATTTACAATACAACCATTAGTCTATTATATAGAACTTATCCAAACAATAATTAGACATCTAATTACAGTAATTAGATCCGCAGCTATGAGTCTAAAATTAGCACTCATCATGCAAACACTTGGTTCGTTAGCTAACTGCCCATAATAAACTCACAGTCGAACCACACAGGTGACCGACGTCGGTCCCTGTCTGCCTGGAGGTGACCGACGTCAGCCGATCCCTGACCGATGTCGATTGGTTCTCTTTCCCTGTCCTACCGACATCCGCTAATCAGACTGACGCTGGTTGCTCTGACACTCAGCAACCTTTAGCAACTCCTCCAATGGCCTTCTTCGTGTCTGCATCAGTGAAGATTTTAGCTCCACAACCCAACATAGAGAGATTTTTCCAGTAGGAGGCTCATATAGAGCTAAGGTAATATTGGAGTTAGTCCATAGTGATTTATGTGGACCAATGCAAACTCCATCATTTGGAGGTAGTACTTATTTTCTAACATTCATTGATGACTTTAGCAGGAAGACTTGGATCTACATTCTCAAAAATAAATCTGAAGCATTTGGAAAGTTTAAAGAATTCAAGGCAATGGTTGAAAATCAGAGTGGCCGTTATATCAAGGTACTCAGATCTGATAGAGGAGGTGAATACATGTCTAATTAATTTCAAGATTTTTGCAGATATCATGGAATCAAAAGACAGTTGACTACAAGGTACACACCACAGCAGAATGGTGTAGCAGAAAGAAAGAATAGAACAATCATGGAAATGGCAAGAAGCATGTTGAAAGCTAAACACTTGTCAAATGAATATTGGGCAGAAGCAGAAGCCTATGCAGTGTATATTTTGAATAGAAGCCCAACAAAGAGTGTCAGAGATCGAATTCCACAAGAAGCATGGAGTGGTAAGAAATATAGTGTATATCATTTCAGAATTTTTGGTTGTGTTGCATATTCTCTTATACCATCTAAATTGAGAAAAAAACTTGATGATAGAGGTGAGAAATGCATTTTTATTGGCTATTCTGAAGAATCAAAGGCATATAAGTTATATAACCCAATTTCAAAGCAAGTGATTATTAGCAGGGATGTTGAATTTAAGGATGCAGAAGCATGGGATGGTAGCACCATCATTGTTGGGGCACCAATTCCATAGGATGAAGAAGTTTTTGAAGAAGAACAAAATTTGCAAGGTGGACAATCCTCTCCACACGCAGGCACAAGCACTCTAGTAAGAACCCCTAGGAGGTTTGAACAAGGTGAATCTAGTCATGCAGGTCACCCTACTCCAAATTCACAAGTAAGTGATGAATCAGATCCAACTCTTGCTACTTTAAGAGCAAGATTTAAAGGTAAGAAGATGAGAAGTTTAAATGAGATTTACAATCAAGAAGAAGAGAAATTAGATTTGGTTTCAAATTTTTCTCTTTTCACTCATGACCCTATGTCTTATGAAGAAGCAGTTAATGAGGAACATTGGCTAAAAGCAATGGATGAAGAGTTGAATGCTATTGAAAGAAATCAGACATGGGATCTAACACTCTACCTGAAGGTAAGGATTGTATTGGAGTCAAATGGGTTTATAAGACTAAATTTGATGCAGATGGAAATATTGAAAAGCACAAGGCAAGGTTAGTTGCAAAAAGTTTTGCACAAGAACATGGAGTTGACTATAATGAAACATTTGCACCAGTTGCTAGACTGGATACTGTAAGAATGGTATTATCCATAGCTGCTCAAAATAATTGGTATGTATATCAAATGGATGTAAAATCAGCTTTTTTGAATGGATTTCTAGATGAAGAAGTATATGTGAAACAGCCCATAGGTTATGAAGTTCAAGGACATGAAAAAAAAGTTTACAGATTGAAGAAAGCTCTTTATGGTCTCAAACAAGCACCAAGAGCATGGTATAGCAGGATAGATTCTTATATGATAAGCAAAGGATTCAGCAGAAGCGATAGTGAGCCTACTTTGTACACAAAAATCAGCAAAGAAGGTCAAATTTTAGTTGTGTGTTTATATGTTGATGATTTGATTTTTACTGGAAATTTGTCTGTAGACACTTTTAAATCAGCAATGAAGAATAAATTTGAAATGACAGATTTGGGATTAATGAAGTATTTTTTGGGAATAGAAGTTGAACAATCAGAGAAAGGAATTTTTATCTGTCAAACTAAGTATGCAAAGGATGTGTTAAAGAGATTTAGGATGCTGAATTATAAACCAGCACCTACACCAGTTGCTACAGGGACTAAACTTAGCAAAGAAGACCAAGGGTCTAATATTGATTCCACAACATTGAAAAGGCTAGTTGGAAGTTTGATGTATCTTATAGCTACTAGACCAGATATCAGTTATGGGGTTAGCTTAATCTCAAGATTCATGGAGTCACCAAAAGATTCACATTGGCAAGTTGGAAAAAGGATATTGAGATATGTGGCAGGAACTACAGATAATGGAATTTTATATTCCACAACTAACGATTTTAGTTTGATTGGTTTTACAGATAGTGATTTTGCAGGTAGCGTTGATGATAAGAAGAGTACTTCTGGACATGCCTTTATTTTAGGCACAGGTGTGGTCACATGGGCATCCAAAAAACAGCCTATAGTGACACTTTCATCAGCTGAAGCAGAGTATGTTGCAGCCACATCAGCAGCATGTCAAGCAACATGGATGAGAAGAATATTGAAAGATTTATTACAGGCATAGAAGGAGTCAACACCAATCTTCTGTGATAACAAATCAGCAATCGCTTTATCAAAAAATCATGTGTTTCACAAGAGAAGCAAGCACATAGATACAAGATTTCACTTTATCAGAGAATTGGTGAATAATAGAGAAATCCATCTGGATTTTTGCAGATCTGAAGATCAACTAGCAGATATATTTACAAAGGCATTACCAAAAAAGACCTTTGATTATTTGAGACAAAATTTAGGCATTGTAAATGCTAAAATTGTAAGTGGTAGAAATTAAGGGGGAGTGTTAGAAACTCAAGTTAGTTAGAGATAATTTCTCCCACCTCCACTCATGCATGCAAGCTGTTAAGCATCAGTTAGTAAACTGACAGTTAGGATTGAGTTAATTAACAATCAGTTAGATATGAGTTTGTTTGAACAAGCAGTTAGTTAAGTAGTTGAAGTTAATTATAGATGAGTCTATTTTCAGTTATTGTTTAGATATTAAATCTATAAAAAGATGCTAAGGGCGCACATTGTAATCAAGGAAATTTGAAGATTAATACAAATCTCTTTTCTTCAAGAAATTGCTGTAGCAATTGCTCAATTCTTGTTTAGTTATATTGGTTCTTATTTTTTGCTCTATTATTTGCCTTCATGGACTACGCTGCCATCTCATGACGTCTTTGGTAATGATGACTTTGAGTGTAAAGATTCAAACACAGAGGTTGACTATTATTGTATCTTCTTCTTTGGTAATGACCATTACCAAATGTTGTGTTATATTAAAAAACCTGTGATCTACCAAATGAGACAATAATTCTATTTTCACATTCCCACAATCTGCATGTTTTTTTCTTCTCCACTCTACTCCTTGGCAAGATGTTTATATAGAAGCTTGGAGAATCTTCACGATTGATTGCATGCAGGTTACAATTATGCATTCCTTTACAGTCACAATACTCCACTATAGCATGTAATAGCAAACTGGTTTCCATGTGAGCTAGGTGGTAAAGCTTCATCCTGGTGGTGATTCTACAGCTGGATTTTCCAGACCTGCACGTAGCTCTTTCAAGCTGGCTCCTTCAAGATTTGATGACTACTATGGTTTCCTCCCAGGACTTTGTTGGCTCTCCCATTTTCTACCTAATCTTTAGGCTATGATACCAATCAGTAAGCTAAAATAACAAAAAGACAACAATCAAATGAAATGCTTCAGCATTCACAGCACAGGAAAAACTTATCTTCTTGAATTCTTCTGATTGATTACTTTCTTCATGATTAAACTGTTTACATTTGCCTCATTTTATAGAGGTCTTATTGTCTATATTTAAAAACCACTAGATGTGATCTAGCAACAAAATTAAATGCTTACTACATCAAAAATTATGCCTTACAAGCATTTAATGAAGGGTATAATAAATTACAAATTCCAACAAAAAATAAAGTAAGAGGAGCTAAGTATGAAGGAATAGTAAAATCAATTCTAAAAAATCACAATCTCTGTTGGTCATCATGAGATGGATAAATAAAAATGTAATGATACATAAATGGATTGTGAGTTACTGTTCAAGATGAAAACAATGTGGAAACTTGACATATGGTTGAAGAAGCATATTGATATGCTTTAAGGGAAAATTAAAGCTTTTTATAATGTAACACAATGAGTCAAGAGGAAGAGGGAAGTTCGTCAATGGTAGAAGTAAGCCATCTTATGAAGGAAAAAAATAGTGGAATGAGGAAATATCTAACTAGTAGAAGTAATACATCCCATGAAAGTAGCTAAGAAGGGAATGAGGAAGGATATAACACTTCTCAAGTGTCAAATCAACAAGAAAGAGGAGGATCCATTCTTCAAGAGGGAGCGAAAGCTATTGGTAAGGGAGAGGAAGCTCATTCAATAGATCACATTTTAGATGTGGGGACTTTGATCACTATTTTTTTGTGTCCATAGGTTCAATGTGATAGTGAAAGAAGAAGAATTAAGTCTAGCACAAATTTTGTACAAGTAGAAGCAATATTGGTAGCCTCACATGAGCATATGAAAGAAACTAAACAAAGTGATACTTTTCTAGAAAGGAGAAGAATCTTGGATATTGAAAGGAAGTATGATGATGCATGCAAAGAAGACACTTTTTTTAGAACAAAGTGTAAAACAAAAGGTACGTGTCGCAATGTTCTGGTTGATAATAGAAGTTTGGATAATTTAGTGTCCATTGAAATGGTACATAAGCTGAATTTGTTATGTAAACTACACCCAAATCCATATGAGGTGTCATAGATATTGGAAGTTCGTGATAACATTTTAATGTTTATATTCAAATTGGTAGGTATTTGGACAATTGGGTGATTTATTTCGAGTGAATGCATTTCTTTATCAACTTATTTTATCAGACATTTCTTTATCAAATATTCAAATATCTATTTTTAACACATTTTAAATATATGTTTATTATTACATTTATATAAATTAGCATTGTACAATAATTTTATTCATTATGAATAGTGTAATTACTATTACTGTTAGAAATTGGAGATAATTTCTCCAACTATCTGTTCGCCTCCCTCATGCATGCAATTTACATGAACCTGTTTCAGTCTTAGTTTAGCTGGTTAAGTCACTACTTAGTTAGCATGTAGTTAAACATTAGTTTATCTTTCAGTTTGATTTGTTTTCAAATCTATTTATGTAGACTGTTTGCAAATTTTAGAAGTAGAATTAATAAAAATAAAAGATAGCTTTTTGATTGCCGTAGCAATATGGGATCTCTATTTTTATTTTTTGTTTCTTGCTCTATGTGTTTTTTTTCCTACAAAATTGGTATCAGAGCCCAATTTGTTAGAGGAGCGCAGCCGGAGGGAATAATAGAAGTAGGTAGTGAAAGACCATAGAGCTGTAGCTAAAGCGTGGAGGCCAGAAGCTGCAATCTATGAGAGCACATGTTTGGTATTAAACTGTGCTATTTTTTTGTTATTTTCATTGGAGTGAAAATATTTGTTATTTGCAACATATTGAGGTTGTGCTTGTGTCGGTTGCTGCTGCCACATGAGCTTGCAGTTTGGAGTGCAACAGTCGGGTGAAGAGGAGAGGAGAGGAAGCAGTAACTTAGAAAGGAAGAGTATGGCAATTGGCCAAAAAAAAAAGATAGCAAAATAAATAGATCAACACAGAGGTAAAGAACTACAAAATAGAGATAAAGAAAGGACAACGAAGAAGAGAGTGAAGGAGGGTAGTGATTTGGGAAGCAGCAAAATTCCTAGAAGCATACGAAGACACCTGATAAAAGTCTGCAGCGAGCGTCACAGCAGTTTCAAATAGCGGACCAGAAGGAAAAGAAGAATACATGTGCCTCTCCTCCACAGTTTGAATCTCTGACTGTGCAAGCTTGAGACATGGAAACAAACAACAACATTTCTCAGCTCCAAATTCACATTTTCAATGGTAAGAATTATGATTTTTGGGCAATTAAAATGAGAACATTGTTTTGCTCACAAGATGTTTGGGATTTGGTAGAAAATGGCTTTGTAGAACCATAGGATGAGGTTGCCTATCAGGGATTAACTCGAGCACAAAAAGAAGAGCTTAAAGAGAACAAGAAAAAGAATGCAAAATCTCTATTCCTAATCCAACAGGCAATGGATGAAACCATTTTTTCTAGAGTTATAGCAGCAACGAGATCCAAGTCAGCATGAAAAATCTTAGAGACCACCTATAAAGGTAATACAAAGGTGAAAATAGCTAAATTGCAATCTCTTAGGAGAAATTTTGAAAATTTGCAAACGAATGATTCAGAGTCTATAGACTAGTTTATGGGTCAAGTATTGAATATTGTGAATCAAATTATATCTAATGGAGAAACAATAATAGATTAGAAGATCATAAAAAAAATACTCAAGATTTTACCCAGCAATTTGATGCAATAGTTGTAGCTATTGAGGAAACCAAGGATTTGGAACAATTATCAGTAGATGAATTAATGGGATCTTTGTTAACACATGAATTCAGAATGATTAGGAATAACAATACTTCTTTTGAGAATTCTTTCAAGTCTCAAGTATCATTTGGCAGAGGAAGAGGAAGGTCAAACTTTAGAGGAAGAGGCAGAGGCAAAAATGGAAAGAATAATCTAGATCAAGGTGAAAACAATAATCAAAACTACAACAATAGAGGACATGGCAACAATCAATTCCAGAAAAATTCATATAGGTTTGATAAATCTAACATTCAATGTTATTATTTGTTAAAAATATGGACATTATGCAAGTGAATGCAGAAAGAAACAAGCAGATGTGGACAAGCAGAATGCTAATTACACAAATGAATCTAGTTCTAATTCTGGAAGCTTATTTCTCCCTTGTCATGTTGCTCAAGAAAATGCTAGAGATATTTATTTTTTAGATAGTGTATGCAGTAACCATATGACAGGGAATAAAGAATTATTTGCTAGTCTTGATTCCATAAAATTTGAAGTGAACTTAGAAAATGATAAAAAAATTGGATGTAATGGGTAAAGGAGTAATAAATGTTTTGGCAAAAAATGGTGAAAGAAGATTTATTCCTAATGTTTATTTTGTACCTGGACTTAAGCATAATCTTATGAGTGTTGGATAGTTAGTACAGAAAAGTTACAGAGTATCTTTTATGGATAATGTTTGCACAATACTAGACAAATTTTAAAATGATAGGTTGATAGGAAAAGTGGAGATGACCAAGAATCGGATGTTCCCTCTTCGAATTCAGTGTATCCAAGGAGAAGAGGAAGCCCACTTCAAAACCATGCATCTAGACCAATCATGGCTATGGCATTTAAGGTATGGACATTTACATTTTAGAGGTTTGAATTTGTTACAAAAGAAAAATATGGTGAAGGGATTACCACCAATACAACAACCAGGAAGTTCATGTGAAAGTTGCATTCTGGAAAAATAGCATAGAGAGAGCTTTCCAGTAGGATCCTCATATAGAGCAAAGGTAATATTGGAGCTAGTCCATAGTGATTTATGTAGACCAATGCAAATTCCATCATTTGGAGGTAGTTCTTATTTTCTAACCTTCATTGATGATTTTAGCAGAAAGACTTGGATACACTTTCTCAAAAATAAGTCTGAAGCCTTTGGAAAATTTAAAAAATTCAAGGCTATGGTTGAAAAGCATAGTGGCCTTTACATCAAAGTAATTAGATCAGATAGAGGAGGTGATTATATGTGTAATGAATTTAAGTATTTTTGCAAATATCATGGCATTAAAAGGCAACTGACTACAAGGTACACACCACAGCAGAATGGTGTAGTAGAAAGAAAGAATAGAACAATCATGGAAATGGCTATAAGCATGTTGAAGGCCAAACATTTGTCAAATGAATATTGGGTAGAAGCAGTAGCATGTGTAGTATATATTCTTAATAGAAGCCCAACAAAGAGTGTCAGAAATCAAATTCCACAAGAAGCTTGGAGTGATAAAAAGCATAGTGTACATCATTTCAGAATTTTTGGTTGTATTGCATATTCTTTTATACCATCTAAATTGAGAATAAAACTTGATGATAGAGGTGAGAAATGCATTTTTATTGGCTATAGTAAGGAATCAAAGGCTTATAAGTTGTATAACCCCATTTCAAAGAAAGTGATTATTAGCGGAGATGTGGAATTTAAGGAAGAAGAAGCATGAGATGGAAGTATTGATAAAACCATCACAATTGGAGCACCAATTTCTTAAAATGAAGAATAATCTGAAGAACAAAATTTGCAAGGTGATCAATCCTCTCCACAAGCAAGAACAAGCACTCCAATAAGAACACCTAGAAGCTTAGCACAAGGTGAATCATCTGGTCATGCATGTCATCTTACTCCCAATTCACAAGTGATGAACCAGATCCAACTCTTACCACTTTAAGATCAAAATTTAAAGGTAAGAAAATGAGAAACTTGAATGAGATTTATAAACAAGAAGAAGAGAAGTTAGATTTATGTTCAAATTTTGCTCTTTTCTCTAATGATCCTATGTATTATGAAGAAGAAGTTAATGAGGAACATTGGATAAAAGCAATGGATGAAGAGATGAATGCCATTGAGAGAAACCAAACATGGGATCTAATTAATCTACTTGAAGGTAAGGATTGCATAGGAGTCAAATGGGTTTATAAGACCAAATTTGATGCAGAAGGAAATGTTGAAAAGCACAATGCAAGGTTAGTAGCAAAAGGTTTTGCACAAGAACATGGAACTGATTATAATGAAACATTTGCTTCAGTTGCTAGACTTGATACTATTAGAATGGTTTTAGCAATAGTTACATAAAATAATTGGAAATTATATCAAATGGATGTCAAATCAGCTTTCTTAAATGGTTTTCTAGATGAAGAAGTGTATGTGAAATAACCACCAAGTTATGAAGTGCATGGACATGAAGAAAAAGTCTACATATTGAAGAAGGCCCTCTATGGTCTCAAGTAAACACCAAGAGCATGGTATAGCAAGATTGATTCAGACATGACAAATAATGGATTCAGCAGAAGCAATAGTGAGCCTACATTGTACACAAAAATTAACAAAGAAGGTCAGATTTTGATTGTGTGTTTGTATGTTGATGATTTGATTTTCACTAAAAATTTGTCTGTAGACACATTTAAATCAGCGATGAAAAAAGAATTTGAAATAACAGATTTGGGATTAATGAAGTATTTTTTGGGCATTGAAGTTGTACAATCTGAAAAGAGAATTTTTATTAGTCAAACTAAATATGCAAAGGATGTGTTAAGAAGGTTTAAGATGTTGAATTGTAAATCAGCACCTACACCAGTTGCTATAGGGACCAAAATTAGCAAAGAAGACAAAGGGTCTAATGTTGATTTTACAACATTCAAAAGAGTAATTGGTAGTTTGATGTATCTTACAGCTACAAGACTAGATATGATCTATGGGGTTAGTTTAATCTCTAGATTCAAGGAAAGAGGATATTAAGATATGTGGTAGGAACGACAAAATATGAAATTTTATATTCCACAACTAATGATTTTGGTTTGATTGGTTATATTGATAATGATTTTGCAGGTAGCATTGATGATAGGAAGAGTACTTCTGGACATGCCTTTCTTTTTGGAATAGGTGTGGTCACATGGACATCCAAAAAGTAACCTATAGTGACACTTTCATCAGCTGAAGCAGAGTATGTAGTAGCCACATCAGTAGCATGTCAATAAAATTGGATGAGGAGAGTATTGACAGATTTATTACAAGCATAGAAGGAGTCAACACCAATCTTTTGTGACAACAAATCAGCAATTGATTTGTCAAAAAATCATGTTTTTCACAAGAGGAGCAAGCACATTGATACAAGATTTCATTTTATCAAAGATTTAGTGAACAATGGAAAAATCCATCTAGAGTTCTGTAGATCTGAAGACCAATTCGCAAATATATTCACAAAGGCATTAGCAAAAGAGAGTTTTGATTATCTAAGACAAAATTTAGGCATTGTAAATGCTGAATTAGTTAGTGGTAGAAATTAAGGGGGAGTGTTAGAAACTGGAGATAATTTCTCCAACTATCAGTTCACCTCCCTCATGCATGCAGTTTGCATGATCTTGTTTCGGTCTTAGTTTCACTGGTTAAGTCACTATTTAGTTAGCATGCAGTTAAACATTAGTTTATCTTTCAATTTGATTTGTTTTCAAATCTATTTATGTAGATTGTTCACAGATTTTAGAAGTAGAATTAATAAAAATAAAAGATAGCTTTTTGATTGCCATAGCAATCTGGGATCTTTGTTTTTATTTTTTATTTTTTATTTTTCTTGCTCTACGTGTTTTTTCCCTACAATTGTCAGAATCAAGAGAACATGCAAAAACAAGAACTCAAACAAATAAATAAGAACTCAACCCAATTGCTACAGCAATTTCTTGAAAGAAAAAGATTCTATTGATTTTCAATTTCCTTGCTTACAATGTGCGCCCATAGGGTCTTTAAATAGATTTGAATCCAAACAATAATTAGAAAAACAAATTCAAAACTAATTTCAATCTTTACATGCAAACTAACTCTCTAACAAATTCTCAAACAGTTTAACTAACTGCTTGTTAACTAATTGAATGTAAACTAACTGATTGCTCAACTGTAGCTAACTACTTGCATGCATGAGGAGTGGAGAAATTAACTCCAGTCTCCAACACTCCCCCTTAATTTCTATCACAAACTATTTCAGCATTTACAATGACTAAATTATGTCATTCTATTTACCAGCTTCAGCTAGGATGTTTTTCTTTTGCAGAATACACTGCCTCTCATGCGGAATACACCACCTTGTGAAATACATCGCCTTATATGTGGAATACGCCACCTTGATATAGCCTAGATTGAGGCTACGAACAAATACAATTGCTCAATGAGCGTTCACTCAGTGTTTAAGACTGAGGAGTAGCCTGTCGAAAGGCTATCAATGGACATGCTTATGTCCAACACTGCAAACTTCCTGCTTGCTTACCTATCTTTCACCCGACACTTAATTGTTCAGGTTTCCTCCCAAAACTCTGCTGGGTTCTTTCCACGTTGGTCTAGATTTGCCAATGATCAGCCTGATCTTCAGACACTTTGACAGCTTCACTCACTGTTCAACACACACACTTTCACAACTTCACTCACTGTGTAACATGAACTCTACAGAGCTCGTCTTTTCAAACACAGCACTAAGGTCGTCCATGCTATAATCTGAAGACAATGAATGATTGTATTGCTTGCATAACATGGAAAACATACGCCTTGTAAAATTGAATACAGACAGTAGACAAGAAACAAAACAATAAACAAATAAAAACTTTTGACGCCTTTTTTTTTTGGCGTTCAGAGCAGGCTCTTCGGAGCAATCTTCTGTGTAATACGCCTCTAGCTTGGGCACTCTTTTTTTCTTCCTTTTTTTTCTTTTTACTTTCTTTGACTGCCTTGATCGGCTTCGGCTCTTCTGTTTGCACGACTTCGGGTGCAGGCGGGGCCTTCTCAGCGGTCTCATCTTTGGTCTCGATCGTCAGCTCATCCTTCGCTATTGGCGTTTCCTCCTTCGGGGGTGGCTCGATGAATTCATTGTTTTTTATGGCTTTCTCTGAAACACAGTCGCCAACGACAGTTACACTGCTGTGGTCAGCCACTAATACTACTGATGTCGGTTATACTACCGCGGTTGGTCACTAATACTGCCGATGTTGGTTATACTACCGCGGTCGGTCACTAATGCTGTCGATGTTAGTTATACTGCCACGGTCGGTTACATACTGCCGATGTCGGTCTTGGAGTCGGCCGATGTCTGTCTGTGCGCTCCCTGTTGGCTCTTCCTTTATTCTCTGACTGCGGCTGCTGCACGCTTCTTCAATCTCTGCTTCTCTTTGTGCTTCTGCTGCACAAATCCTTACCAGGGTCTGATACCAATTTGTCAGAATGAAGAGAGCATACAAAAACAAGAATTCAAACAAATAAATAAGAACTCAACCCAATTGCTACAGCAATTTCTTGAAAGAAAGAGATTCTATTGATCTTCAATTTTCCTTGCTTATAATGTGCGCCCATAGGGTCTTTAAATAGATTTGAATCCAAACAATAATTAGAAAAACAAACTCAAGACTAATTTTAGTCTTTACATGCAAACTAACTCTCTAACAAATTTTCAAACAGTTTAACTAACTGAATGTAAACTAACTGATTGCTCAACTGCAGCTCACTGCTTGCATGTGTGAGGAGTGGAGAAATTAACTCGTCTCCAACAACAATAACACCCTCTGGTTTAAACAACTAAAATATTTTTATTATTAATAATAGATCCTCCACCTCGTCATAGAGCTGCTCGTTTTTGGGGTTCGAGGGCAGGATCCGCTTGGAGCAACATTTGCGTTACGTCTCTCATACAAGGCCTGAATGCAGGAAGATGGGTGGTGCACATCACTGCAATTTTAAGCACTTTCACCATCCCCCGGTAGTTAAACTCAGAAACCCTCTTATCCAACACCTCCAATAAACTCTCTGTCGTTGCAATTTTGCGACAGATCCAATGAGCAATGCCATATTCGACCTTCAAGGGTCGTTTGCCGCTAACAATCTCCATTAGCACAACCCCAAAGTTGTACACGTCGCACTTCTCGCCCACGTTATATTCTGCACAGCACAAACTCACATTAATTTTATTTACTCTCAAGTGATCTGTTCACGTGAATTAAGTATTAACAATAACAAAAATTTCTTATCTGGAGCAATGTAGCCAGGGGTGCCTGCTACGATGGCTGTTGAATCCCCCTTTCCACAGGCCGGAAGACATTTTGCCACATCAAAATCAGCTAAACGGGGCTCCAAGTCGACATGCAACAGTATGCTACTGGATTTCACGTCTCCGTAAACAATAGCAGGGACACAGACATGATGCAAATAAGGGAGCCTGTAAGCTGTTCCTAGCGCTATTTTGTAGCGCGTCTGCCAATCTAAAATGGGACCCCTATCCTGCTCGTGCATTCTGCTCCATAAACTGCCATTTTTCATGCTTTCATATACTGTCAGATTTGAGTCCTTGTTGGACAAGCAGCAATTGCCGGGTGTTCATTTTTCGGCTGCAATTAGGCGATTTCGAAGCGTTCGTATTTCGGCTTCAATTTAGCGATTTCGAAAGTCGGAATAATTTTCGTATAGTTCACCAATAATTTCTGACAACATTTGCCGGGATTTCCATTCTTCGCCAATGTTGAAGGTTACCAAATACCCCTTCTGTATTCCACTGCAGGAACGAGGATAATCCATAATCGGAATCCAATAGGATTGGGAGATATAATGCTGCGCATGGTTTATCTCTATAGGGTCGGTAATGACAACGGTCCAAACCCATTTTCCTTCGCCGACAGAACTACATATGGTTTCGCCATGGGAAGCTTGATCCGTACGACATCTTCGTGAGAGCTTCCAATCACAACACATATAATGACTGCCTTCAACGAATGTGCCGTTTGCAATGACGCCTCTGGCCTCCCTCTTCTATTTATTTGAATTTTATTGACTGCAACGGAGGAAACAAAATAAGAGAAGAGACCTGCATTTAAAATCGATTCAGCATAACCAGATGCTCTTCCAATCAAACTAGTCAATTCTGACGGCAGTTCCTGAGACTAGAAAACAAACAAGTTTATATAAGTCTATAAGAAGAATAAGAAAATATAAATTTTAATTAAGGATTTGAGTCTTTCAGTAAATTACATCCGATGATCCATTATCAAAAAGTCATATTAAACTTAAATGCAATAAAATCTTCACACTGTTTTTTCCAAACAAATTCTGTTAAGAGTATAAACCTTT
Source organism: Torreya grandis (assembly GCA_037957365.1). Taxonomy (NCBI): domain Eukaryota; kingdom Viridiplantae; phylum Streptophyta; class Pinopsida; order Cupressales; family Taxaceae; genus Torreya; species Torreya grandis. The sequence continues at coordinate 351,503 of JARHVA010006766.1, forward strand.
CAATGGAGCTAATCTCAAATCAATATAATTATCAATTACAGACGAAGAGAGAAATAAAAGAAGACGGGTGGGCATACCCTCGGGTTACAAAAGGAATCACGTATAAGTTTAGGGCCGCCAGAAAAATGGAGATATTTTAGTTTTGCCGACGCATCAATCCCTTCTATATGAGATATTTTAGAATATGTGAATTTACTAGACTTGCCATCTATTCAAGCTCCGGACATTCAAGTATTACAAGCTTTGCCAGATCAAAATCCCCTGATACTCTCCTCAATTTTATGCAGTCTTTAAATTGAAGAGAATTCAGTGTCGTTACCAAAGTTGTGCTCAGTTCAATTAGACATTCGATGGATTCAAGTTGCAAAGATTCAAGTCTCGGGCATTGGTTTCCACTAATTGAAACCTTGGACGTAAGTTATACATCATACATCTCTATGGTTTCATGATTAACCGACTCTGATCCATTACCATTCAAATCCAATTCTCCGCTTAATAGGAAATCCCTTAGAACCAAACTTCTAAGCTCGGCAAGTTTTATAAGAGATTTTGATAAGGCCTCCCCTTGAATTTTCAGTTCTCTCCGTGGTTTCCCTTCTAAAAAGAGATGTTTCAAACCATTAAACATTCCCAATTGCTTTCCTGATTTCCCAATCCAGTATGCCGAACTTCTTTCTAGAACTAAATGTTCCAAGTGATTCAGCATTTCTAATGTATTTGGAAAATCTCCCAGTGACGTTGTATCAGAAAGTGCTAACTTTTTCAACTGGAAAGTGGTCTGAAACCGAAAAAAGGTTCTTCGATCAGCTATTTTTAATGGTAACCATTCTTCACCGAGCTACTATTCCAAAAGGAGGAAATTATGCATAGCCTGCTATTCATTTTTAAATTAACCTGAATTAAATTTTCTTTTAAAAAGCGAAATACCTGTGAATTTCTCTGCCATAATGTTTTGAGACGTCCTCTTTCAACTTTCAAAAAATGCAAATGTTGCAGAGGAATCCACGAAGGAATGCTTGTGTGTGGATGCCATTTTAGGTCAAACTCAAGCCATAACAAAGCAGTTGATGTCTCCGCACAATCATCTCTATTCCCCAAAAAGTATGTAATTTGAGAACCAATAGACCTATCGAAAATTGAATTGAGACACCTAAAACTACAGCCATTAGTGGTGGTGAGGATTTACTTGAATCCCTCTGATTCCTGCATTCAAAGATGAAGATCAAATTAGTGCTGCACCAACAAGAAATGAATGGCTCAAACTAGAGACGTGTTCCAAATGCTTTTAAATATCAGCAAGGGGAAGAATACAAATCTGCACACCAAAGATCTGTAGAATTTTAAATATATAAAATTAAATCACAACTAAATATATGCAATATTCATAACACAAAAGAAATATAGAAGAAATAAGAATTGCCAAAATAAAAATACTTCTTCAAATTATTCGAATCATTTTCCTTCTCTTTGAAAAGAAAGATCAATTACAATGTATTAATAAAATTGCATGTGAACATGGTTTTCTAATTAATAAATAAAATATTCTATATTTATCTAAATAACAATTTGCATGTAATATCAACTAAAGCTAACTCTAGCTTTTCTAAGGCTTTATTTTTTCTAAAAATATATTAACTAACTATCTAAATTCAGCTTCAAAAACACTGTTCATGCAAACTAAATCTACACTAATAGTGTAAAAATAGAACTGAGCGAACTGAACTTCAGTATCACTTTTCAACATACTCCCCCTTGATGCTGAGAAGGCTCACAATTTGTTCTCTGAGTATCAAAAACTGATCATTTGCAATTGTCTTAGTGAAGATCTCTGGTAACTATTCTTTAGTGTTGATGTATTTCAATTCTATTGCCTTCTGCACTAAATCTTGAATAAAATGATGTTTTAAATCGAAATATTTTGTCCTGATGCGATGGACTAGATTCTTGGCCAATTTGATGGCAATAATGTTGTCACAAAAAATCATTGTGGGTTGGATTCGTATCTCTCCAATTTCTTCAAGAAGTTTTCTAAGCCATAATGCTTGTGTACCCGCTGAAGTGACTGCAACATACTCTTCTTCTGTAGAAGAAAAGGCAACTATAGTTTACTTCTTTGAGCTCCAATTAATCAAACCAGAACCAAGTGAAAAACAATTCTTAGATGTTGACTTTCGGTCATCCAAACTACCTTCCCAATCAGAATCACTAAAACCAACAAGATTAAACCTTTTAGAAGTGTAGTAATGAATACCAAAATCTAGAGTGCCTCTCACATGCCTCAAAATTCTCTTGGTTGCCTTCATATGTATTTCTGATGGCTCTTTCATGTACCTTGAAACAAGTGAAATTGAATAAGAAATATTAGGTCTTGTATGGCTTAGAAACATCAATCTTCTAACAATGCTCCTATAAGTTGTCTCATCAACTATTTCAGCACCATCATCTCTACACAAAACAACCCCATGAGCAATTAGAGTGGAGACTGGTTTACAATCAACCATATGAAATTTCTTCAACATATCTTTGGCATACATTGTTTGACAAATAAAAATTTCATTATCAATTTGATAAACCTCCATTCCTAGAAAATATTTCATGAGGCCTAAATCTTTCTTCTCAAATTCATTCATCATGGAAACTTTGAATTCATCCTTCATCATAGAATTGTTATCTATATACAACAAGTCATCAACATACAAACTTACAATAAGAATATCATTACCTTCTTGTTTATAATAAAGGGTAGGTTGACCCTTACTTCTTTAAAAGCCATTCTCCTAAAAATATCCATCAATCCTAGCATACCATGCTCTTGGTGCTTGCTTGAGGCCATATAAAGCTTTCTTCAACTTGTAGACATGATTTTTTTTTCCTTGTACTTCAAAACCTTATGGTTGTTCCACATATATTTCATCTTCTAAGTATCCATTCAAGGAAGAACTTTTCACGTCAATATGATGGATGCTACAATTCTTTTAACTTGCTAATGAAATCAGCATTCTAATGGTCTCTTGTCTTGCTATTGGTGAAAATGTCTCTTCATAATCAATGCCATACTTCTATTTGAAGCTTTTATCAATTAATCTTGCATTATGCCTTTCAACACTTCCATAATTGTTACACTTAGTCTTGTAGACCTATTTGGTGCCAATCTTCCTCTTATCATGTGGAAGCTTTGTAATCTCCCAAGTGTCATTCTTGTGAATAGAATCCATCTTTTCTTGCATTGCTTGCATCCAAACCTCATTAGTACATGCATCTTCAAAACATGATGGTTCAAAATCAGCTTTGGTAAGTAAAGCACAATTCAGTGTCTCACTTCTTGAATTTACTTCATGTGTCTGATTTGAACTTCTTTGATAGATGTCACTAAATATTCTTACCTTCCTTATAGAACTAGGACTTGAATCTGGACTTACACTTGGAATTAAACAACTAGATGATGGACTAATTGGTGGATTTATAACAATTGGAACAGAAATATTAGTGGGCTGGCCATGATCAATATCATCCATAATAACATCATTTAAAACAAACTTTGACTTCTCTATATGGCATTTTTGATGACCATAAACTCCTCCTTCATCAAAAATCACATCTCTTGACACAATAAGCCTATTAGTGAGAGGATTATATAACCTATAAGCCTTATTTTCCTTACTATATCGAACAAAAATACATGACTCACTTTTGAGATCTAACTTTTATCTCTTTTGATCAGCAACATGAACATAGGCTAAACAACTAAAAACTTTGAAATAATTAACATTTGGTTTTTTCTCATACCAAGATTCATATGGATTCATTTTGTCAAGTACACTAGTGGGACTCTAATTGAGAATATATACTACTGTAGCAACTGCATCTCCCCAAAAAGAATTGCTTAATCCCTCTGTTTATAGCATACTTTATGCCATCTCCACCACTGTATGATTCTTCCTTTCAGCTACACCATTTTTTTGAGGTGTGTATGCAATGGTGAGTTGTCTTCTGATGCCATGCATATCACAATTACCTTAAAAGGCTTTTGAATAAAATTTTCCTCACTGATTAGTCCTAAAGCATTTGATTTTGCACCCTTTTTCATTTTATACAAGGGCTTCACTCTTGGTCTTCAAAAAATAAACCCAACATTTTTGTGAGTAATCATCAATAAAAGTGATATAATATGATGACTTACCCAAACTCTTTGTTTGTATAGGACCACAAATGTCAAAATGAAATAATTGAAGTAGATGATGGGCCATCCATGCATTGCCCTTTGGAAATTTCTCCTTTGCATGCTTTTCTTTAGCACAACCTTCAAAAATTTCCTTGTGCTCTTCAGCCTTAGGCAAACCAGAAACTAATGCATTTGATATTAGAATATTCAAACTATGAAAATGTAAATGGCCATACCTGAGATGCCACAACCAACTTTTGTCCTCATATGCTATATTGATAAGGCTACTATTATGTTCACCAAACTTCAATGGGAATATTCTATTTTTTGTCATAGGCACAACTGTAACCACCTAATTGCCTTGATTCTTATCATAAATTATGTCTTGATGATTTTAAAACACCACCTTATAATTTTTCTTACACAATTACCCAACACTCAATAGATTATGCTTTAGTTATGGAGTGTAATAAATTTCCTTAACACTTTTCATAATTTCTTTTGTATGGACTCCATAGCTCCTTTTCCAGAAATCTCCAATGATTTATCATCACCAAGCTTGATCTTAGATTTAAAACTTTCATCCATTATAGAAAAAATCTTTTCATTCCCTGGCAGGTGGTTAGAACAACCTGAATCTAAATACCAAACACCTTTAGAAACATTTTTAGCTTTGTCATAAGATAAAAATAAATTATCTGATTCTCATCACCTTCTTGAGCATAATGAATGCTTTTCTCATTATTATCTTCTTTTAATCTACACTCATTTTCAAAGTGGCCATACATGTTACATTGATAACACTAAACATTTCTTTTATCAAATCAGCGTCTATGTCTTCCTCTAAAACCACCTCTTCCTCAGAAACCACCTCTTCCTCTATTTCCTCTTGAGTAATTCAAATTTTGACCTCTACCTTGGCCTTGATTCTTTGTGATTTGTAATTTGGAGGAAAATGCTTTCTCATCATTGTCTCCAAATGAATCTCTCAATCTTTCTTCATGAGACATCAAAGATCTAACTAGATGATCAAATTCAAGGGTAGACAAATTCTTGCTTTCTTCTATAATTATGGCAACATGGTTCCACCTTGGTGTAAGAGTCCTCAACACATTTTTTTATCACAACCTCATTGTTCACAATTTTACCATGTGTAGCCATCACATTAACCACATCATTTACTTTTACACAATAGGTACTCACACTTTCAGCTTCTTGCATCTTCAAATTCTTGAATTCTCTCTTCAATGTCTATAACTTGAAAACTTTGACTTGATTACTATGTTGGTAAGCTTCTTTTAGATTCTTCCAAGCATCCTCCACTATCTTTACTCCTGCAATTCTTGAAAATAAGCTCTTATCTAGAGCTATTTGAATATGAAATAAGGCTTGAGCATTCTTTTTCTTAGCCTCCTTCTTAGCTATGTTATCATTGGCTATGAGGGCATTCCAATCAGTTGGCTCTGCATAACCTGATTCAACAATCTCCCTTAAATCTTTTTCTATCAAAAAAGTCATCATCTTAATGCACCAATAATCATACTCATTTCCATAAAATTTTAGAATAGGCTAGGAGTTAGAATTTGACATGATAAAATTTTGGTGAAATTCTAACCACTAAATCTTGAATCCAAAAGAAAAAACCTACTCTGATACCAGATATAGAACTTTAAATATATAAAATTAAATCGCAGCCAAATATATGCAATATTCATAACATAGAAGAAATGCAGAAGAAATATAAAAGAAATAAGAATTACCAAAATAAAAATACTTCGTCAAATTATTTGAATCATTCTCCTTCTCCTTGAAAATAAAGATCAATTACAATGTATTAATAGAATTGCATGTGAACATACTTTTCTAATTAATAAATAAAATATTCTAAATTTATCTAAATAGAAATTTGCATGTAATATCAACTAAAGCTAACTCTAGCTTTTATAAGGCTTTCTTTTTTCTAAAAATATATTAACTAAAAATTAACTATCTAATTCAGCTCCACAAACACTATTCATGCAAACTAAATCTACACTAATAGTTTAAACATAGAACTGAGTGAACTACACTTCAGTATCACTTTTCAACATGATCTAAGATATTGAGGCTTTCACATGCAATGAGGAAGGCTAAACTCATCTGCCATATCTCATCCCAAATCACAGAGGTAGTCATGCATTGTCAAAGTAAGCTTGTAAACCCTCGTTTCCTCTTCAACAAGGTACTTCTCTTTCAGCATCTGAAGTGAGTGCTCAACACACCATCTTGAACCCTCCCATGTTCTTATGCCAATAATTTTTTATTTCTAAATAAAGAAACATACAATGTCCATAAAAATTGGTTTCTGTTTAGCGCCCAGTACATCAAAGCTTATTCTAAGTATTTGCTTTACGTCTCTGAGCAAGGTCTTACTAACTTTATCCAATGTTAACTCCTAAAATTGCATGTCATTCCTACCAAAAACATGGCCGCCAAGTGCTTTGAGGGATAGAGGTAAACCCCCACACCTTTTAATGAACCTCTCCACCAAAATCCTCCTAATGACAACAAAAGAGTTGTTTGCTATGCCTTGAATTCATTTCTTTCACCTTATAATAATTTTATATTCCTGCTTCACTAGCAAAATCTTATCAAAGGTTGTGACAATTACCAAACTATCCTTGTTTATTATATTAGTTGATCCACATGATCAATATCATCCACAAAATCAAAATACTCAAAAAGTTATCCCTTTTTCTAAAATGATTCTTGAGATAACTAGTTCCTTCATATTTACTCCCAAATTTGGGATGATTTTCCCCAACAAGATCTTGTAGGAGCTTAGTTTGGAGGGAGGATAGTTTGATTCTTGCAAATGCTTCTTGCATGTCAAAAAAAAAGCATTGATGCCTTGTAACCTGAACGCTTGCAGTTAAATAATTCTTTGGCCAGAGCTATTTTCCCTAATCCACCCATTCCATAGATGATGACGATTTGGATATTCGTTATCACATTGTTGTTATACCACTTTTCAAAATCTTCTACCAAGTTATTCACACCTATAGGAATTTTTGCAACATCTAGTAGGTTTGTGTTTCCTCCCTCTTATAGGAGAGTGGACACTAACATTTTACACAGCTTTTCTCTATCACTGAAAATCTACAAGGGAAAATGATATTATGATCACATTCAGTTTTTTTTTTAATTTTTTTTAACTAGATTAAAATTAGATGGAGATATGGTAAAGTGTTGAAAAAGGTGGGTGCTTTGAGAGAATAATCTATTATTTCAATTTGTATATGCTTAGGCTGTATTTAGCGTAGACAATTGGGATGGAGGCCTTATGTGCACTTGGAGAGGTTTATTCTTAGATGGAAAGTTTTGACATTACTCTTTTTATAGCTATATTTAGCTAGCCTAAGCCCTTATAAAAGAAGGTTTTTTGAAAAATTATGTGAAGAATTTTTTATCACTGGTTCAAAGAGTCATCAAAATTCTTCGATGTGTTTTCCAAAAACCTCCTTTTTCATATTATGGATTGTGAACGCCTTAAATATCTTAAAGTGTTAAAATTGTTCAAAGTGAGGTAATAGAATTACCAATTCTTAAAAAAAAGATTGCAACAAAAATATATCTTACTTATTATGTTTTTTAAATTAAGAATTTAAAAAGAAATGCAAGAAAAATATTCAATGCTTACTCATTAAGCTGGATAAATTCATAGCCAGAGATGAAAGAAGCCATGTGAAGGGATTCTTTCCACTGGTCAAGTTGGCTTAGACACCTACCCTTCTCTTTATATTTGACAAATTCATCTACATACGCTCCTTTTTTGATGTAGCGGAGGTCCAAAGGGGCCACATCATAAAACATAGGAATGATCTTAGTTTTAATTTTTAAGATCAGAGTGAGCTTAGCTAAACACCACACAGACTCAGATTTATCTTATAAAGTATAGATTTTAAAATAATTCCCTATTCTTCAACCAGTGAGATATGAAGAAAATAACAACAAAGATATAAAAATAACAACAAAAATTATGAGAGCAGAGATCTGAAATTATGAACTCAACAAACAAAGCACTGAATTAATACACAATTTTATATTTTTTCAGGGTAAATAATAGTATTTATTAATGATATTTTTATATAAAAAATATTACATTGTTTCATTATCATAGCATCTAAAAAACTAATTTCAAAACCTACAAACTACACATGCATTTGTCATGCATTATTGGTTGTGCTAGGAGACTGCAGTTGGCTACACTAGAAGACTAAAATTTGGTTAAAAACAAAGTTTTATCAATTGAATTAAAAAGTAAATAAACTATAAATAAAATAATTTCATGCATCAATGAGGACTATAGTCAAGAGATGAGGATAGCATGTGGTGAGGAAATCATGCATTGGTGAGGACAACATGCATCAGTTATCAACATACTCCCCCTTGATGCTAAGATGGCTCATAATCTGATCTATGAGTGTCAAAAATTGATCTGTTTTAACTACTTTCATGAAGATATCTGCCAACTATTCTTTAGTGTTGATGTATTTCAATTCTACTACCTTCTTCTACATTAAATCTTAAATAAAATGATGCTTTAAATCAAAATGTTTTCTCCTGCTATGATGGACAAGATTCTTGGCCAATTTAATATCACTAATGTTATCAAAAAAAAAATGTGCGCTGAAATTGAATCTCTCCAATTTATTCAATAAATTTTCTAAGCCATAATGCTTTTGTACCTGCTAAAGTGACTGTAACATACTCTGCCTCTGTAGAAGAAATGGCAACTATACTTTGCTTCTTTGAGCTCTAAGTAATCAAAAGAAAACCAAAAGAAAAACAATTCCTAGATGTTGAATTTTGGTCATCCAAACTACCTCCCCAATCAAAATCACTAAAACCAACAAGATTTAACCTTTTATAAGTGTAGTAATGAATACCAAAATCTAGAGTACCTTTCACATACCTCAAAATTCTCTTGGCTACCTTCATATGTGTTTCTGATGGCTCTACCATGTACCTTGAAACAAGTGAAACTAAATAAGCAATATTAGTTCTTATATCAGTTAGAAACATTAAGCTTCCAATAATAATTCTATAGGTTATCTCATCAACTCCTTCAGCACAATCATCTCTACACAACACAACTCCATGAGCAATTGGAGTGGAGTTTGGTTTACAATCAACCATATCAAGTTTCTTCAACATATCTTTAGCATACTTTGTTTGAAAAATAAAATTTTTATTCTCCCTTTGATAAACCTCCATTCCTAAAAAATATTTCATGAGGACTAAATCTTTCATCTCAAATTCATTCATCATGGAAACTTTGAATTCATCCTTCATCATAGAACTGCTACCCATATACAACAAGTCATCAACATACAAACTTACAATTATAAAAGCATTACCTTCTTGTTTGTAGTAAAGGGTAGGTTCACTCTTACTTCTTTGAAATCCATTCTCTTGAAAATATTCATCAATCCTAGCATACCATGCTCTTGGTTCTTGTTTGATTCCATACAAAGCCTTCGTCAACTTGTAGACATTATTTTATTTTCCTTGCACTCCAAAACCTTGTGGCTATTCCAAATATACTTCTTCTAAGTACCCATTCAAGAAGGTACTTTTCACATCCATATGATGGATGCTCCAATTCTTTTGAGCTGCTAATGAAATTAACATTCTAATGGTCTCTTGTCTTGCTACTGGTGTAAATATCTCTTCATAATCAATGTCATACTTCTGTGTGAAGCCTTTAGCAACTAATCTCGCCTTATGCCTTTCAACATTTCCTTCACTATTACATTTAGTCATGTAGACCCATTTGGTGCCAATCTTCTTCTTGTCATGTGGAAGCTTTGTAAGCTCCCAAGTGTCATTCATATGAATAGAATCCATCTCTTCTTGCATTGCTTGCATCCAAATGTCATTAGTATATGCATCTTCAAAACATGATGGTTCAAAATCAGCCTTTGTAAGTAAAGAAAAATTCAGTGTCTCACCTCTTGGATTTTCTTCATGTGCTTGATTTGAACTCCTTTGATAAATGTCACTTAATCTTCTTACCTTCCGTGTAGAACTAGGACTTGAATATGGACTTACACTTGGAATTGAACAACTAGATGAGGGGTTACTTGGTGGATTTGTAGCACTTGGAATAGAAATATCAGTACATTGTCCATGATCAATATCATCCATAATAACATCATTTAAAATAGATTTTGAATTTTCCATATGAATTTTTTTATGACCATAAACTCCCCCTTCATCAAAAATCACATCTCTTGACACAATAAGCCTATTAGTGAGAGGATTATATAACCTATAAGCTTTACTTTCCTCACTATATCTAATAAAATTATATGACTCACTTTTGGGATCTAACTTTTACCTCTTTTGATCAGGGACATGAACATAGGCTAAGCAACCAAAAACTTTCAAATAATTAACATTTGGCTTTTTCTCATACCAAACTTCATACAGAGTCATCCTATCAAGTGCACTAGTGGGACTTTGATTGAGAATATTTACTATTATAGCAACTACATCTCCCCAAAAAGAATTGTTTAATCCCTTTATTTGTAGCATGCTTCCTGCCATCTCCACCACTATATAATTCTTCCATTTAGCTACACCAATTTGTTGAGGTGTGTATGTAGTGGTGAGTTGTCTTCTAATGCCTTGCATATCACAATAACCTTGAAAGTCTTTTGAACAAAATTGATACACCAATTTGTTGAAGTGTGTATGCAGTGGTGAGTTGTCTTCTAATGCCATGCATATCACAATAACCTTGAAAGGATTTTAAACAAAATTATCCTCCATGATCAGTCCTTAAGCATTTGATTTTGCACCCTTTGTCATTTTCTACAAGGGCTCTAAACCTCTTGAATGTCTCAAGAGCTTCACCGTCATTCTTCAAAAAATATACCAAACATTGTCATGAGTAATCATCAATAAAAGTAATGAAATATGATGACTTACCCAAACTCTTTATCTGCATAGGACCACAAATGTCTGAATGAACTAACTGAAGTGGATAATGGGCCCTCCATGCATTTCCTTTTGGAAATTTCTCTCTTGCATGTTTTCCTTTAGTACGTGCTTCACAAACTTCCTTGTGCTCTTCAACCTTAGGCAAACCAGAAACTAATGCTTTTGATGTTAGGATCTTCAAACTATGAAAATTTGAATGCCCATACTTGAGATGCCACAACCAACTTATATCCTCATATGCCATATTTACAAGGTTCTTCTTATGTTCACCAAACTTCAATGGGAACATCCTATTTTTTGTCATAGGCACAACTATTACCGCCTTATTTCCTTGATTCTTATCATAAATTATACGTTGTTGATTTTCAAATACAACTTTATAATTCTTCTCACATAATTTTCCAACACTCAAAAAATAATGCTTTAAATTTGGAGTGTAATAAATGTCTTTAACACTCTTCATACCTTCTTTTATATGGACTTCCATAACTCCTTTTGTAGCAACCTCCAATGATTTGTCATCACTAAGCTTGATCTTGGATTTAAAATTTTCATCCATTATAGAAAAAAGTTTTTCATTCCATGACATGTGGTTAGAACATCCCGAATCTAAATACCAAACATCTTTAAAAACATTTTCAGCTTTGTCATAAGATAAAAATAAATTATCTAGAGGATTTTCATCACCTTCTTGAGCATAATGAACACTTTTATCATTATTACCTTATTTTAATCTACACTCATAATTAAAGTGGCCATACCTATTATAATGATAACACTAAATATTTCTTTTATCAAGTTGGCCTCTACCTCTTCCTCTGAAACCACCTCTTCCTCGAAAACCACCTCTGCCTTTATTTCCTCATGAGTAATTTTGATTTTGACGTCTACCTTGGCCTTGATTACTTTTGATGCTACTATTGGCATCTTAATTCTTTGTGATTTGTAAGTTGGAGGAAAAAGCTTTCTCATCACTTTATCCAAATGAATCTCTCAATATCTCTTCATGAGACATCAAAGATCCAACTAGATGATCAAATTGAAGGGCAGACAAATTCTTGCTTTCTTCTATTATTATGGCAACATGGTTCCACTTTGGTCTGAGAGTCCTCAACACCTTTTTGATCATAACCTCATTGTTAACAATTTCACCAAGTGTAGACATCTTATTGACCACATCTTTTATTCTGACACAATAGGTACGCACACATTCAGCTTCTTGCATCTTCAAATTCTTGAATTCTCTCGTCAATGTTTGTAACTTGACAACTTTGACTTGATCACAACCTTGGTAAGCTTCTTTTATATTCTTCCAAGAATCCTTTGTTGTCTTTGCTCCTGCAATTTATAGAAATAGGCTCTTATCTAGAGCTATTTGAATATGAAATAAGGCTTGAGTATTCTTCTTCTTAACCTCCTTCTTAGCTATTTTATCATTCATTGTGAGGGCATTCCAATCAGCTGGCTCTGCATAACCTAATTTAACAATCTCCCACAAATATTTTTCTATCAAAAAATTCATCATTTTGATACACCAATAATCATACTCATTTCCATCAAATTTTGGAATGGGCAAGGAGTTAGAATTTGACATGATAAATCTTTGGCAAAATCCAACTACTAAATCTTTAACCCAAAAGAAAATACTAGCTTTGATACCAAATATAGATTTTAAAAGAATGCCTTATTCTTCAACCAATGAGCTATTAATAAAATAACAATAGAGATATAAAAATAATAGCAGTAAATTATGAGAGTAGAGATATGAAATTATGAACTTAGCAAACAGAGCACTAAATTAATACACAATTTTATATTTTTGTGGGTTGAATAACAGACTTTAGTAATGACATTTTTATAGAAAAAAATTACATTGATACACTATCTGAGCATCTAAAAAATTAATTGTAAAACCTACAAACTACATATGCATTTGTCATACATTATTGGTTTTGCTAGAAGACTGCAGTTGGTTGCACTAGAAGACTGTAATTTGGTTAAAAATAAAGTTATATAAATCAAATTAAAAAACAAACAAACTATAAATAAATGAATCTCATGCATCAATGAGGACTAAATTCAAGAGATGAGGATAACATGCAGTGAGAAAAACATGCATCAGTGAGGATAGCATGCATCAGTTATCAACATAGAGGATATGACAATATGAACTGAAGAAGACCAAATGATATTTTGAAGCGCAGAAGGAAATGGTTCTCCCAATTCCATCTCCTCACTATCAATAAATGCCTTCAATCCCAAATTTGTAAAATAATTGTAAAGAGGAAAAGCCAGGGTCATTTTAGCATTGAGGCCTCGATGGTTGATGAAGGCGTCACACAATCTTGGAGATGCGGCTCATTTTATGCTTTGGTGTGCAAGTTCAATTCTGGTGAAAGCATCTTATTATGCAATTTTTGGATGGGATGAAAATGAGGAAGACGCCATGTCTGGAAGACTAAAACAAATAATGTGTGAGAAGATTAATTTAAATTTAAATAATTGAACTAAATTTGATGTGTTAAAATTGATGATATGTTTTTTGTGTTGTTATTGGAGGTAGACTATTTTGAACTTGCTAGCTTGACTATGGTTGGTTTCGGTGATTATTATCCTGGTTCCCATTTAAGCGTGTTGAAGTGTGAGAGTTTTATAGAGTTTTGAGTGGTTCTTAAATGTACCAAGGACACCATCCTTTCATGGATGATCTTTTTAGACTTTTTTTGTTACCACTTACTTTGTACATTTTGCATATCATTGGGATTCTCATACTATTTGAGCATCAATAGTGAACATGAAGATCTAGTGCATTCTAACTTATGGTTAAATATAGTTGTCTATTGTGACTTGGGATCTTGTTGGAAAAAACCTACAACACTATTGGCTATATAGGAGAGACAAAATAATACAAATTTATAGGTTCAGGTGGGCAACAAATAGATAGCACAAGATACAAATAGCGGAGGAAAGAAAATGAAGAAATAAACACAAATATATATCTATTAATTCTAAAAATCTCCTTGTACAAATAAAGCTATTGTTATTTAAAATTAACTCATAAAATACTCTTAAAATGGACTTTCCTTAACTATTGTTGGTAACTCTCTCTTCTCATAGACTATTGATGTGTTATGCACCTCTTACTCTACTGCTACATTATTTCTCATGTTCCCCTACTTTCTATTGATAGGGTGATGATTTGATCTATTCCTTTCTATGTACTACTATTGCTGCCACATTTTCTACTCATCTACTTGCTGCAAATTCTCCTTCTACTCACTGCTTCTATGTGCATCTATCTTCTGTTGCTATGTTTCCTTTCTCCTACATATTCTTTTTTTACTTTTTGTCTTTCATAGATTGTAAGTTATTGCTACTCTATTAGAATGTTATCTACTTCTCACATTCCTCTATACTACTGCTATGTTCATTTTTACCTACCTACTTTATCCCCCAAAAAATGCACTCCAAATTTAAAATTTAAAATAATTACATTAAATATTGTTGGTGGCAGCATATGTTAACTTTTAGAGCTAGTTGGGTTAGGTAGGAAGTAATAAAATAAAATTTTAACACTTCTTATTTTTTACCCTCTTACCATGATCAATTAAACTCTTCTCACTCTCTAAAACCTCTTTATAACTTCTTTTTAACTTACCAAATGCTTTTGCATCCTTTTTATGCATGTCGAAAGATTCATAGCTAAAGTCTGTAGCTCTACTAATAGAGTCTATAGTTTTTCTAATGGACTCTATAGATTTGTTGTAGGAGTCCATAGTTCTAATGGAGCCCATAGTTTTTTTATGTAGTTAGTAGATTTGTTGTAGGAGTCTATAGCTAGACTAATGGAGTCCATAGATTTTTTATAGGAGTCCGTAGCTAGACTGTTTGAGTCTATAGATGGACTATTTGAGTTCATAGATTGACTATTTAAGTCTATAGATTTGTTGTAGCAGTCTTTAGATGGATTGATGGAGTCCATAGATGTGATGTAGGAGTCTATAGCTGGATTGTTTGAGTCTGTGGCTCTATTGTAAGACTTTGGATCTATCATAACACTATGTAGGCCTAATTTTGATGCATTTATGACACCTAACCTTCCTCTTAGGTGCATGAAAGTGTCCTTAGATGACGGATTAGTAAAAATATTAGCTAGTTGTTGATCAGACTTGCAAAAACTAAGCTCTATAACAATATTTTTAACTAACTCATGGATAAAGTGATACCTGATTGCAATGTGTTTACTCCCACTAGGAAGGATGGAGTTCTTTGACAATGTTATGGATGATACGTTGTCACAATAGACTATATAAGCTCCTTTTTTCTCCTCATACAAATCAAAAAAATATCTTTTTCAACCATATAACTTGACATGTTGTTGCATTGGTTGTTATATACTCTACTTCAGCTGTAGAAAGTGAAACTATCAATTGTTTCTTTGAAGCCCAAGATATGGTTCCTAACCCAATATGAAATAAATACCCCAAAGTGCTCTTTAGATCATTAGCATTGCCTACCCAATCACTAGTTGTGTAACCAACAAGCTACAACTAATTTTCTACTACATACAAAACACCATAATCTCTTGTTCCATTCATGTACCTCAATATCCTTTTGCCAATGTGTCTCCTTTAGTGTCTCCATGAATCTTGATATAATGATGACTACATACATGATGTCTAACTTTATTGCAGTCAAGTATATTAAGCTTCCCACTAGGCTCTTATAGTGTGTGGGGTCTACATTACTATTGTAATCATCTTTGCATAACTTAAGACTTGTCTCGGTTGGAGTGAATACAGGTTTGATGTCTAACATCTTGAACCTTTCTAAAACCTCTTTTGCATACTTCAATTGGCATATGAATATGCCTTCATCCATTTTCTTGACTTATATGCTAAGAAAGTATTTCAAGAAGCCCAAATCACTCATTTCAAACTTAGTTTTCATGGCTATTTTGAATTTTTTAATGGATTGATTTGCATTACCAATGAGTATTAGATCATCCACATACAATACAATAATAAACATACCTTATTTTCATGATTCAATATATAATATGGGCTCACTTGCACTCTTGGTAAAATTTTTGCTCAACAAATATGAGTTTATATGGATGTACCATGCTCTTGGGGCTTGTTTGATCCCATACAATGCCTTTTTTAGCCTATACACTTTGTTCTCATGCTTGAGAATCTCATATCTAGGTGGATGTCTCATGTAGACCTTTTCTTTAAGCACTCCATTCAAGAATTTGAACTTCACATCCATTTGATGCACCTTCCATTTGTGTTGGTCAGCAATGGCTATGATTATCCTTACAATTTCTAGCCTTGCCATGGGTGCAAATGTTTCATTGTAATCACATCTAAGCTTTTACTTGTAGCACTTCACCACTAGCCTTGCTTTATGTCTCTCTATCTTGCTTTCAGAAGTATTTTTTATCTTGTATACCCATTTAACTCTTGTGACCTTTTTTCCTTTTGGTAGGTCAACTAAATCCCATGTGTCATTTCTCTCTATGGCATGTATTTATTCATCTATAGCCTCACACCACTTGTTATTCTTGACTACTTCTTCAAAGTAGATTGGATCAGCTGATAGAAAGATTGCATAATTCATGGTTTCATTCTCATTTTTCTCATACCTTGACTGCTCATAAACTTCTTGCAAGCTTCTTGTCCTTACTTGATGTTGACTTGAGTTGGAGGAGGAGGATGTAGACTCTTGAACAACTCCTTAACCTCCATGATGGCTAGTACCATTAGATGAATCAGCCCTATATGAAATAGGGGTTCATGTTGGTGCATTGGTGGTTTTACCACCTGCTATTTTAGATTCAATGAAGGGTCTACCTGCCCTTATTTCAACATGCTCTTCTCCTTGTCTCTCTTCCCAAACTTCATGCTCAATGAATTGAACATCCTAATTGATTATGAGATCTTTGGTGATGGGATTGTATATCTAGTATACCTTTGATTGATCACTATACCTTATGAAAATACATTTCTCACCTTTATCATCTCACTTCATTCTTCTTTTCTTGGGCACATGTGCATATGCTACACAACCGAACACTCTAAGGTGTTTAACACTTGTCTTTTGATTGCTCTATGCTTCTTGAGGGATTACATACCTTACACTCTTTATTGAAAAAATGTTTAAAAATTACATGGTTATTTCTATAGCCTTAACCCAAAAATAATTAGGCAAATCTTTTGCCTTTAGCATACTCCTTGTCATCTCTTATATGGTCTTATTCTTCCTCTCAGCCAAACCATTTTATTGTGGTGTATACCTGACTATAAATTATTTTTTTATGCCATGATTCTTTCAAAAACTCATGAATTCATTAGAGATATACTATCTCCCTCTATCCATCCTCAAAATCTTGATGTAGTGCCCATTTTTCTTCTCCACCATGGCTTTGAAATGCTTGAAGGTCTCAAATGCTATTGATTTATTCCTTAAGAAATAAACCCATATATTTCAGCTATAATCATCTATGAATGACATCAAATTGACAATCTTGGATAGGGAGGGGGTCTTCATTGGACCACATAAATTTGAAAAGATCATCTCTAATGGAACACTAGCTCTCCATTGCATTGTTATGTTGTTTCCCCAATATGCATCCTTCACACACCTTGTTTGGTTGTCTATAAGGGGTAGCCCCTTCACCATGTGTTTCTTATGAAGAAGGTTTAGCCTTCCAAAGCTTAAATGCTCATACTTAAAATGCCAAAGAGTAGGTTCATCTACCATCATTGTTTTGAACGCTATTACAACTCACTTTGTATTCTTAATAGAAACATTCGATTGCTTGTCATCTTGACTGTTGTTATCTTTCTATTAAAACCACTCCTATCAAAGATGATGTACTCACCATTATCAAATCTGACCTTGTACCCCCTTTTACACAAGCTTCCCTATGCTAATAAGGTTGTTTTTCAACATAGATACATAGTAAACATCATGAATTTGCCTTTTGTCACCTTGCTTGGTATGGATTGAAATGTTTCCCTTACCCATGATTGGAAATTTATCATTATTTTCCATCTTCACCTCTAATTTTATCATCTCATCTATGTGGTTGAACATCTCTTTGTTATCACTCATGTGATTGCTACAACCACTATCCAAATACCATGTCTTCTTGCCACTTTATTTGGCAATGTTGCATGTTATAAAAAAGCTTCCTCCTTTCTCATTCCTATTTGGTTCAGCCTCTTGTGTATGAGTGAAATTAGAATTCTACCTATTCATGTCATACTCCTTTATACACTCACTAGCATTATATCCATACCTCTTGCAATAATAACATTTGACATTAGACTATAATACTTTTATGTAGATCCACCTCTAGAAGTGTTTTTGATCCTTCCTCTTCCTCTTTCATGTGGCTCTTAATGGATATGCCTTCCACCTTCTTGACTAATACAAGTTCATCCTCTTCCTCTACTATTTGATCCTCTCCCCCTTCCTTTCACATTGACATTTATCTTGAATTCTAGCTCATGGGAGGTGGTAGTTGACTTATTCAGCATTTGTTCATGGGTTTTCAAAGAACCCATTAGCTCATCGACCGTCATTTGTCTTAAATGTTTTAACTCTTTTATAACAACCACTATATGTTTAAATATAATTGGAAGGATCTTCAACACCTTCTCAATGATCATATGGTCTTCAAGGGTATCAGCACATGTCTTCATTTTATTTACTATGTTCATAGTTCTGGTGAAAAATTCATTTATTGGCTCATTTTCTTTCATTATTAGGGTCTTAAAGTCTCTTCTTAAGATTTGTAACTTGAAAAGTTTTACCTTGTCACTCCCTTGATATGCATTTTGCAAGATATCCCATACTTTCTTAGAATGGGCGACTATTGATATCCTAGGAAAGATTGAGTCAGCCAAAGCCATTGGTATGTAGTTGAGTGCTTTGGCATCTTTCCTCCTATTCTCCTTCAACACATTATTTTGTGCTTGAGTTAAGGCATTAAAGGTTTCCATGTCTGCAACCTCATTTTACCTATCTTCAACCAACTCTCATAGCTCTTGAGAGTTGAATATTATCTTCATTTTGATGCTCCACACATCATAGTTTTTTCCATCAAACATGGGGGACTGCTACTAAGACCTTGAACTTCTTATTTCCATGTTGGAATGCACTCACAACCTAGCTACCCTTATCAATGGCTTTGATACCATTTATTGAAAAAAACTTATAACACTATTGATTGTATAAGAGAGAGAAAATAATATAAATATATAGGACCAAGTGGGTAGCAAATAGATAGCACAAGATAGAAATTGAGGAGGAAATAAAATGAAGAAATAAACACAAATATATATTTATTAACTCAAAATATCCTTGAAAAAATATAGCTACTACTATTTAAAATTAAATCATAAAATACTTTTAAAAGGGACTTTCATTAACTATTGTTGGTAACTCTCTCTTCTCATAGATTGATGCTCTATTCTACACCTCTTACTCTATTGTTGCTCTATTTCCCTTATTCTCCTACTTTCTCCTGATAGGGTGATGATCTATTTTGTTCCTTTCTATGGATTACTATTGCTACTATTTTTTTGCTCATCTTCTTACTACACATTATCCTTCTACTCACTGTTGTTATGTGCATCTATATTATGTTGCTCTATTTCCTCTCTCTTGCACATTCTCTTTTTAATTTTTGTCTTTCACATACTAAAGGTTGCTACTACTCTATTATAATGTTATATGTTGCTCATAATCCTCTATACTACTACTGCATTCATTTTCACCTACCTACTTTCTCCTCTAAAAAATATATTCCAAATTTGAAATTTGAAATAACTGTATTAAATGTTGTTGGTGGTAGCATATGTTAACTTTTGGAGCTGGCTGGGTTAGGCAGGAAGTAATAAAATAATATTTTAACATAGCCAATCATGTTGTCTAGTTATTTTGAGCATGGCCTTCAACTTTTCACTTCAAACATGTTTAGGCTACTTAAAAATAGTTTAATGTCATACAATAGGGCTTACAAATATTTCTAAAAATTATAGTGTATATATATTAGATAAAATATCCCCATGTTTTTCATGCTTTAACTTTAGTAAGTTATAGTTAGAAATCTCTATCTATATCTCTCTTGCATGCTCTTGTAAATTATTTTTTTGATTCATGCACCTCAATGATCTTCTATTTATACACAAAGGTCCTATTTATTTATGAATGTCAAAAGAACAAAAATTGATAAATACCTCCTGTAACATGCTTGAAATGCACCATAATCATTATCTCCTCAAATCTGTTATAATCCATCAATATGCAGTCCTTTTCCCAGACTTGCTCTCCCCCAAACTTGGTCTCATTCTTGAAATAGTCCTAATTTACTACGAATAACACTCAACCAACACCTTCAACAAATACTTTTAAACATAGAATTATTCAACTACCATCTAACCTATGCCACTTATGGCTTGACTCTCCTGATTTTACATGATAACATGGCTGTCAATCCTCTAAAATAACTAATTTGACTCAAATAGACCTATCCTTCTCCTCTTGACAAGTGTACATGATTTGAATTTTTGAATTACAATATTTTTTTTGAAGGAAATCTTTATCCATATTGCTAGCACATCTAAGCACTCCCAAGATGCTCCTGCATCAGATTCTTGGGCTTAAAAAGTTTCATGAGCTCCTACTCATGAGTTTCATTTGTTTGACCATTTTCAAAGGTAAAACTTTTACAAAACAAATGTCTTCTTCATTCAATTTTTCATACAAATGTGCATGTTCTTGACTACCACACTTGTGTCTGTTTTGGCTTGCCATCTTTTCCTTCCAAAGTACATCTTGTTGTCTCTTAATCTTCTTTACAGCCTTCTTATTTACATATTCATCCTCTTGAATGAGGATATCAACTTCCATTCTCTCTTCTTGAGCTCTTAGAAGAGCTCTCTTCTCCAATTACTTGACCTCCTTATCAAGCAAACCTGTACAATCACCATTCAAAGCAAACATTTGAGATCCTTTGGTCTCTCCAAATTCTTGAACCCATACTTGCTGCTCAAATATGACTTCTTGGTCCTTTGTCTTCATTTCTTCTTCACAGAAATGTTCTACCTCCTCAAATATTGTCATAGGACAAGTTTTGTTCTTCTCTTCATGGTTAATGGCATATTCTAAGGCTGCCAGCTCTTCCAACAACTGCTCTTTGTTTTGATAGACAAAAAGCTTGTTTGGTTGTTCAACTAGAAACTCTCCATCAAGGTTTTCTATCTCCTTCAGGATATCTTCTTCAATTGTCAAGGCTAAGCATCTAACCTTCTCTCCATCTTCTTCTTGCAGCTATTCTACCCCTTGGTATACAAATACCCATTCTTGTTTCTTATCAAGCAACTCTCCTTCACCTACAAATTCTTGATCAAACTGCCATATTTCTTTTAAGAGATCTTCCTCATTAGTGATTAGTACATTTTGATCAAAATCAAATATATCAACATTATGCAACTGAAAATTTTCATCTTCAATCTTTTCCAATTCTGAATTTTGATCATTATACCTTTGTTCTTCATCAACATGCAGCTCTTCATTTCTTTTGTTCTCTTGAGTAAGGACTTCTTCTTCCTGCTTGATCAATTCTTTATGTTGGATTTCTAACTAATCCTTCTTCATGTCTTCATCACTTGAGGCATTACAATAAGCCTCTTCTTCTTGTCTAAGCATTCTCTCATGAGGTGCTTCACCTCCTTGATCCATGAGCATCTTCATTGGATCATATGTTTCTCCTTCCTCCTCAACTTTCTTTCCTATTAACAAAACATCAAATGAAATGTCAGATACAAAAACATTTGTCCTCTTGACTTGTTGTTGGTCTATTTCTTCAATGATGAGATCCATCTCATCTACCAAGTATTAATCCTCTTCATACTGAAATTCCTCTTCAAATTGAAACTTTTCTCCAAGCTCTTCATTCTTTAGCTTATCCTTTCTTTTATATTTCTTCATCTCTCTCCTTAAGGTGACTCTTAGCATTCTTCTTCTTCTTCTCTCCATCAATGATCTAACTGGCCATCTTACGCTTTTCTTCTTCATTACCCATCCTTGCCATGGGTTTTCCATATTTTCTACCATGATTTCTATCATGGCTATCCTTGCTTTTATCTCATTCACTTCTCTTTGGTACTCTTCTTCTCTTTGTCTCTTTCTTTTGTCTCTTTCTTGTTTCTCTCTCTTTATTTGGCTCATGTTTCTTCTAGGCAGTCCCTCTATCACTCTTCTCAATTCTTCAAACTCCATCCTTTACCTCACCTAAGTCTATTTCACCTTAGTCTTTTGGCAAACTATCCAAGATTCTTCTTGGATCTTCTTCTTCTTCTTGAGCAATTCACTATGCTCTTCTTCTAGAGCTTCTCTTGGCTCTCCACTAAGCCTTCCTTGGCCTCTTCTCCTCTTAAGCCTCAATGGATTGACTACCTTGAACCTGAAACTTCTTCACTACAACAACAATTAGTCTTTAAAGAGCTTGAAAACAACTTGTCAATAACTTTCTTATTACCTTCTTTACTTACTTCAATCACTGCAAAAAAATTTATTCTATTTGCAACTTCACAAAGTAAATTATCTTTGCAAAAACTGATTAGAAGAGTACAAAATTTTCCTTTTTCCAAAAGTTTACTAGCTCTGATACCAAATGATTAACTGCCATCAGGCTGCAATCAGGGCAATATTGATGAAGGTGCTATTCTACCTTCTCATAGATCTGCAACTCCACTAATAACCCAAAAAATGTATACTTCCCTCCAGATAACTTTCTTATTCTTTATCCAAAGAACCTTCAACTCTTTCACACAAATCATTTGTATCACATGAAACATCACAAACCAATGGCTTTGTCCTCAAATGTTCGTTGTATGCTACTAATTGATTATTCTCTTTTTTTCAATTTTGATATTTTCTTCTTTCTGTAAACTATTTTCTGATTTCAACCCCTCTATATTTTATTTCATTTCATCAAATAACTTCAAACTTTATTCTAGCTCTTCATTCCTTTTTTTAACCTCATAAGACAGTTTCAATTTTTCTTCTAACTCTTGAATTAACTCAATTTCAAGATCATAAATTTTTATCCGCTGTCCTTTTTTTTTCTATTGAAACTTGTTTTAAATATTTTAACATTTCTTTCTCTTTTTTCCCAACTTCTCTTTCTTCTCTCTTTTAGCTTTTCCCATTCAAAAATAAATGATTGACTTACCTCAGATTGTTGTCCTTCACTGTGATTGTTGATTTGTTCCAGTAGCTTCACATGCCTTTAGTCCCTCTTAGTATGTCTTTCTTCCATTGTGATATTATC
>JARHVA010006766.1:380000-425000 GCA_037957365.1 Torreya grandis
AAAACTTTTGTTGAATGCAATGGTCATTAAATGACCATTCCTAAAGGATCGATCCACCAACCAAAAATCCACCCTATAAAAACATGAATTAACACTTAACTAACCTAAATAACAATAATAATATTGATAAACATAATAAATCCCAAAGTCCATGCTTCTATCCAACTAAACAAATAATTAATGTTAATAAACATATTAACATTAATCCATATATGTCAACAAACCAAGCAAATAACCATGCTTTAATATTAATCCCAATGTTTTCACATAATAGACCAAGTAACATAGCAAACCATGCCACCACCATTTTATCATATGGTCATATACTCTAGGTACTAGTCCAATGGGTGTTATGGGTAGGTCTAGGTAGGTCCTTAAGAAATCTATCCAATTAGGTGAGTAAGATCCCAATGGGAATATAGGGGTTAAAAATGGATTTTTTTGGAAGGATCAGGTAGGAGTAGTTACAAAGGCAAAAAGGAAAGGCTATGACCAAAAATAATATAATGAAACATAACTACTATGAGACAAACAATCATTAAGTTACAAACAACATACAACCAAAACTCAAGAAGTACCAATGTCATGATAGTGACATAATCAATGAACACATCAAGATGTCCAAATGGTAAAAAAATATAACTAAAACTAAATATACCTATCGGACTTGTTCAACTACTCATAATTTTCTTTGGTACCTGATGTATTGCTTCTTGTATCTACCTAGATCATAAGATAGTATCTACAACCATAAAATTACATCAATATTACCATATCAAAAAATTGATAAATAATTACAAAACTTTAATAATATCAACTACAATAATAATCTATAAAAATAATCAAGTGCAGAATTAAACATGTAGTCCAAATACCACTACATCAAGTCTAACATATAATCCAAAAAATTCAAAACAACCAATAGTCAATTATACATCATCAATAAAAATATTTTAAATATTAAAATGGATTGTAAAAAGATAGGGTCATAACATCCTAATCTCCTTTAGAGGGATCCATCCCAATGATTAGTCAAATAGCCTTACATAATGCCACCTAAAAAGATGTGCATCTTCCCAAGTAGTTCTTCTTTCGCTCTGTGAGTCTCATTACACCAAAACCTAATGTATGTCTCTATTATGAAGATTAATGATATGATAGTCTATGATTCTCAATGGTTCCAACTGGATCTTTTCCTCTTCTATGATCGGTAAATGAATCCAATCCAAAACATGAGATGGATGAGGTATATATATTCTTAGCAAAGCAACATGAAATACATCATGAATCCTTGATAGAAAAGGATTAATATTTAGATGGTAAGAAATAGGACTAATCTTTTCCATGCCTGACAAAACATGGAACTAACTTGGAAAATTTACCAAACTTTATAGAACATTTTTTTGGTCTAACATGTAAAAGAACTTAGTCACCCACATTGAATTCAAGCATAGTTATCTTTTAATCATCATAACTCTTTTTCCAATCCTATGTTGATTTCAAATTATGTTTTATTAGTTCCATCTTCCTATCATATTCTAGTATAAAATTAGGTCTAGAAATAACTCTATTTTTTAAGTTATCTCAACCAAAAGTAGTTTTGCAATTATGCCCATATACAGATTCAAATGAAGCCATCCTTATTGTAGAATGGTAGGAATTATTGTTTTCAAATTTAAATAAATGAACGAAATCTTCCCATTTAGCTTGTTGATCCATGATGTACATGCATAACATATCCTCAACCACTTGGTTGAGCCTTTTAGTTTGTCCATCTGTTTACTAATGATATTAAGAACTAAAATTCAACATTGTCCCAAAAGTTGTAGTCAAGGTACATCAAAATATTACAGTATATAACTTGTCATGATCTAAAATAATCACTTCATTTCTGAAACACTCTCCAAACATGAATGTATCATCTATCAAATTTCTAGAAATGAAGTGTCCAACTTTAGTGGCCTTATCAATTACCAAAAGAATAGTATCATGTTTGTTGTGTGATTTAGGTATCTCTAGAATAAAATCAAGTGATATTACAACCCACTTTTCTTTTATAATATCATGAGGGTAAAAAAACCCTTCTAGATGGAAATGCTCATCTTTAACATGTTGTCATTCTAGGCATTTTATCATAAAATTAATGACATCATACTTCATTATAGGCAAAAAATAGATCCTTCTCAATTCATGTGTCATCTTTGTGACACTTTTATGAGCATAATAAGGTGTTGTATGTACTTCCTTTAATACATAATTTCTCAAGTCACCCAAACTAGGTACATAAATTTTGCTTTTATGTCTTACAATGTAATTTATTTTAACACAAAAATCAAAAAATCTCTTTTCTACAGGATCATCAACCAAACCTACTCTTAAATTATGACATAATTCATCAATAAGATATTGTTCAAAAATGGCACTTTAAAAATTTCCTTGTAAAAATTACAAAGCATCAAGGTACATGCATCTACTTAGTGCATCAACCACATGATTCTCCTTGCCTTTGAAATATGATATGTCCATGTCAAAATTACTCAAAAATTCTAGCCAACAACATTGGTGCATATTTAAATCATATTTAGAAAAAAAATAATCAAGCCTATAATGATCAAACTTTACTTAAAAATTTTTACCAGTAGAAAATAATTCCATTATTTAAGTGCATAGATAATGTAAGTAAGATCCATGTCATGCATAGGATAATTATTATCATGATCTTTTAGTTTTTGTGACTCATAAACCATAAATTTGTCATACTAGGTCAAGACACCTCTCGATCCTTCCTTAGAAGTATTAGCCCAAACTTCAAAATCACCATTTGGGTCTAGAATGATAAGAATTGGTGTTATTTTAAGTAGCACTTTCAACATGTTAAAAGCTTCCTTGCACTGAAGCCTCCACTCAAATTTATTGCCTTTACATTGTAAAAAGGTAATGGGGGTGGGCTACACTAGAAAAAATTTCAACAAAACATTGGTAAAATCCAACCAAACTCATGAAGTTGTGCACTTCATGCACATTTGTAGGATTAGGCCATTCTTGTATCACTTTAATTTTCACTACATCTATAATAATATGAACCTTATAAATAATGTGGCCCAAATAATGATTTTTATATTCATAAAATGCAAATTTGGAGAGTTTCTCATATAGCTTATGATACCTTAGTCTTTGTAAGACTAAATGAAGGTGATGACAATTTCCAACATCATTTTTAGAATAAATGAGAATGCCATTAAGAAAAACTAACATTAACTTATCTTGAAAATCTCTAAACACATTATTCATAACATTCATGAAGGCTGAAGATGCATTAGTTATCCCAAAAGGAAAATTTGTGAACTCATAATGTTATTATCGAGTTCTAAAAGTTGTTTTTATGAATGTCCATTTCTTTAATTTTTAGATGATAGTAGCCTGATCTCTAATCAATCTTCGATAAGACTACAACACCCTTCATTTGGTCAAACAATTCATCAATCCTTGGTAAAGGATAGTGTTTTTTTAATTTTTACCTTATTAAGTGAATAGTAATCAATGCAAAGCCTCAATGTACCATTGTTCTTCACAAAGACCACTACAAAACCCCAAGGAGACACACTTGGTTGGATGCTTCCTTTATCCAGACTTTCTTGTCACCCAACTTTTAATTCCTCCAAGTGACCCACATTCATGTGGTAGGGAGATTTAGAAGCAAAGGTAGATTGAGGAATTATATCAATGGAAAAATTAAACTCCCACTTAGGTGGTAAACTAAGTAGTTTTTTAGAAAAAACATCCATGAATTTCCTCAAAATAGTAAACTTTGCATGTACTAACTCTTTTTCCTTCCATAATTTATGTATTTGGACTATGTAAATCTTGCATCCCTTCCCAATATCCATTTTAAATTGTAAGGGTAAAAGTGTTTTACAACTTTTTAGCACTTGTATGGCTTGTAATTCTACAAGTTGCCCAAAGTCATTAATATACTACACTTTTTTGCCTACACTATAAAGTGTGTCTTGATGTTCATACATCCAATCCATCCCAAGGATGAGATTATAAGACCCTAAAGGTGTAAGGAATAAATTCACCTTGGTCTTGAATATACCAAGATCAAGTTCTGTAGGCACTTTATTATTTCTACTAAACTCAACCTCCCAACCTTCTCTTATCAAGATAGGTTCAATTGGACATTGCATAGTAGCAAAATGAGAGATAAAATAATTAGTTGCACCTAAGTCAATAAAAATAGTCAAAGGAAAACTATTTATTGTACCTCTAGTCTCTATTGAGGTGGCCTGTAAGTCAGCATTATGATTATCAATAGTAGCATATACCTTGTGATTGGATTCTTGACATGATTTTAGTTTAGGATAATCTATTTTATAATGGTTGTCACCACATTTATTGAAAATAGTAGGTCTATAAGGTGTTATTATAATAGTATTATCACTATTCATAGGTCTATGTTAGTTGTTTAGATCTTGTTCTTTCTTAAAATAACCAAATTTAGATGATCCATGAGACTTGAAATTTTTTTTCTGATTAAAAAACTTGCTAAAATGATTATTTCCACCAAATAATTTATGATTTTGATCTGATTTTTGGAAGTTCTTGTTCATGAGAGATAGGATTTTCACTTTGGAATACTTATTGTTTGTCTTAAATTCTTATCTTGCTTGTTGGTGAGACTTTTCTTTTTCCTTAGCCTTATAAGCTTATTTAATCACTGCATCTAAAGTCCTTAGGTTCATCATATTGATGTCATGCATTAATATTTCCTTGAACCCAATTTTAAACTTAGTAATCTTAGTTTCTTCATCATCCATATAGTTCACATAATACAACAAATTCAGAAATTTGTTCTCATAATAATCAATAAACATGTTTTCTTGATTTAAAAGATGAAAATCAATGACTTTCTTCTCTTTATAGTTGTCATTCAGGTATATTTTATGAAATTGAGTCTCAAAAACAAACTAGGAAAGGTTCAAGGATTGATATCCTTCAATTTCATAATGGTGATTCCACCATAAAGTTCTAGGACCAACCAAATTATAAGATCCACCCTAGCTTTCACATTCGATGACATGTTATGAAAGTTAAAACATTTCTACAAGTGTAATATCCATACATCAATTACATCACCTAATTCCTCAACTAAAAAGGTAAGCGATGGAAGCTTATTCAATTTTTTGATGATTGAGTCAACTATGGTCAAAGGTAGTTCTTGAATCATAGGTCCTTCTACTTCTCCCATTTCCAATATGGGTTTTTCCTCTTAGGTTACCACTTCAAAATTGTTGTCTTTACTCTTGGTTATGAATCGTTCCCTCCAAAGTATTAAGGGATATCAATATTCAACTAAATATCTCCTCATGCTTGTTGGTTAGATTCCGACCAACTGCATAAGCATTTTGAGCATTGGTATTACTATGAGCATTATTTACGAGCAACTATTCTTCATTACTAACATGGATGTGGCTAGGATGACCCCTTCCTCATCCTCTATCTCTACCCTAGGATGGGTTGACATTGAAAGGGTTACCATGATTTTTGGTTCCATTTAATCACATTCTAACCATCTTAAGATTTGAAAAGTGATAACTCAATATATTACAAAATTTTAAAGAAGGAAACTCATTCCTAAAGTTCCATAGAGTAGATAATTTCTATGATACCAGATGAAACAACCCCCAAAAAATTTGGAATTGTATACTAGAGTACATTTTGGATGGGTCTCATACCAATTACCTTGCTTATGGATGGTTAACTTCAGGTTTCATTCCCGCTCAAGGATGGTTAACTTTGAAGATTAGGTTTAATAAAAAAGTAAAAATCTAATACCCTAGATTATCATTTAGGTTAAAATATGTTTATGTTAAAAGTATTGGTTATTAACCTCATAAGAAAACATGATTTCAAATAATGACTTTATAACAAAAACTATAAAACAATTCAGTCATGTGTAGATTTAGAATCAATTTTATAAAAGAATATAATTTCATAAAAGAAAACACTTCAAGAAAAGATTTAAAACTCAATGACTCATGATGTTCCCTCCCAAAGTCATAATCACATCGTAGTCTTTAAGGTCACCTCACCATTTCCTTAATAGTTCACATAACACTCATTTAATAAGCATGGATTCCATTATTGAAATTAAAAAAATGATATAATTATGATCAATATAATCATTCAACAGATAACCTTTATGTTATACTATAAATTAATCCATGTAACAACTTTATATTGGCATAGCCAATGTGATGCAATAAGACAAGGAGAGTTCAAAACATAATGCCACCAAGGTATCTAATTAATTATTCATTAATCATATAATCATTCTAAGGGAAAGAACCTATATATTTGCCAATAGTATCAATCATTCTCCAATATACTACCTATTAGCATAACCATTCATATGAATGGAATTTATGAAGGAATCAATTCATTTCATATAATAATTTCCATTACCATCTAAGGAAATGTATCTAGTTATGAACAAACATAATAAATAATTGCATTCTAGATTTGAATAAGTATAGATATTCTCATATTTAAATGAACTAGATGATGAGAAACAAGTGACTTTCATACAAAAGAATCTATGTAAATCATACACATACAAACAATAATTTAGTTGACTTTCGAGTTGAGTGGAACCTAGACAAAGTGTTTCAATTAAAGAACTTTTACAAATTTCTATTGAGAATGTCATGTGAATCAAGGCAATTAAATTCAACTATCACAAAAGGGAGTGAAATCACATGCATCCCAAAGAAATAAAAATTATAAAGTATGAATGCCTTAGCCATATGATTATGCAATATTAAATGAAGTAGACAACAATATTCAACTAACTCATTTTATCCAATTAAGTAATCTAACATAGTTGCAACATTAATTTTAAATTAATTAATTTCATTCTTTTCAACTTTATCTCATTTCATAATCTAACCCAATTAGGAGTAATTATACATGTCTATGAAACAACTTAATTAAATGGGAGAAATATATCAACTCATAATTCATTTATTATTAAATGAAAGAACAAGAGTAATATTTTTCAAATTTAGTATATGTATTATACATAACTTTATATAGAACCAGGTATGTTCAAAATGTATTTTAGAGGTGAGGATTTTATTTATGTTTCCACATGGACCAAGAACTAATGAATTTGAATAACCCATGCATAGCTGAAACAACTAAAAAAACCCATGTTTTATACATCTATGTAAATGGATTCACAATATCTATTATGATGCATTAAGATAACCATTAAGCTAGATCACTTTATTATTCAAAGTCTATGTGTTTCTATAAAAATTAAAATTTGAATATGTCTAAGTATTTTTATGATCAAATTAAAAGATTTTTATTGCATTAGAATAGAATGCCCAATATTATTTATCAAATGTACACAATATCCTTCTAAGTAATATTTTGTAATTATCTAAGTAAATCCCACTTATCATAAACATCAAATAGATCTAATTATAATATCCAAATCATATAATTAACCCAAAGAGCTAATACTGTAATGATTATTCTATGTTAATAATATGCAAGATTCCATATTAACTCAATATAATCATATAATTAATGATTAGAAGAGTAATTCATTATTAATAGCATTAACAAAATGCTTTATAAATAAGAAGGAAATCAAATAAACATCTAATAAATTAATATACATAAAGTGAATTACCTTCAATGACATATATCAAATTATCCCCTTACCCTTCATGTAATATTCATCATTCCATTTTTTTCTCTACATTCATTATCAACACCGGTTAGTACTAACATAACTAACTAGTGATAAATCTATATTGCATAATCAAATAATAGTTAAACATGAAGAACCAAGTAAATAAATCATAATTAAAATCATTAATTTATTACCAACTTAATTCACATGTTCATGAGATCATCAAAGCATAGAGCAACAACTGAATGAATTAGAACAGCCCTCCCAACCAGCCCTATGAGCCCAATCATTAATGGCCCTTACCAGTCCAACCATCAGTAGGATGGTGGTTGTGGTAAATAGGGATATGATGGTAATTATAAGTAATTGGATTTCAAAGAAGTAGACATGTTGACATAATAATATAGCACAATAAATGATTACAAATTCCATTTTGAGGTGAGATGGGAATAATTAATCCATCCTTGATATAAATTAGAAGAAGGGATAATTGTCACAGGCTATCAAATGATATAGAATGGATTAATAACTAATATATTTTAGATATATTGAGATAAACATATTGGTTCCCCATCCAAGTCTATAGTTAGCCTCAACCATCCTGAATACAAATTTATACCCTAGGTATACAACATATCCAATATTTAATGATTCAGATCTATTCTAGGAATGGCAAGTGAATGACCATGCAATCATATAAAACACAACCAAATCATGAACAAACATAATAATCCAGATAGGTAATTCATTACACTAAGGCATATGTAATATTTGAACTAGAAATAATATAAACATTTTAGAAAAACACCAATAATTATAGGTTTAACACAAACCCATGTATTCAATAAATACAAATGAATCTCTTTCAGACTTTCTTTGATGCCCTCATAGTTCTAGTAGAATTTAACCATTTATATTCATTCCAAACTTAGAAAAGGTGAGACAATAGGTCTTATGCAGATTTCATTCAAACTAAACACATAGAAATAATCATTTTAATCCTGACATATAGAATCAAAATTCAATAACAAGATCAATTAAAAACAACTAGTCAACATATTCAAAATTCCCATGACTAAATATATCAAAGGAATTCTTGGTATGACGTAAAAATCCATTGACTATGCCTTTAATAATCACAACATAGATATATATAATGCATTCAAAGACACAACATAAAACCTAGATTAATATATTGAGAAGAAGCCATTACAATAACATGTAACTCAGCTTTAACACAATCGACTATATTTTAAAGAACCAAAAAAAATTATATAATCATAAACTTATATAAACACACAAAATTACATCAACCATTAAAAACTAAATCCATGTCAAAATCTAAAATCATAGTTCATATTAAAAACATAATTAATTATTATGAAAACCCAAATGATTATCAATTTCTTTGCATGTAACCACAAGGGACCTCACAACCCATTAACAATAACCCATTAAGAGTTCAAAATTCATCTATACAAAACTTGTTTAAAATAACATCCATTATTCTCATAATAAACCATATGATAATTGAATACATAGTTATTTTAAGACTAAAGCAACATATATCAAAATACACAATCAAAAATACAAAGGGCCAAGACCCATAAACTCATTGAATAAATCCACAAAACACAAAAATGTATATATAAATATATAATGAGTGCATGGTTAATAATGAAACAAAAAAAATCCCATTAATATTTAAATCTAGAATCCAATCAACACAATTTAAAACTCAAACCTTTCATCTAACAAAACACACAGTCACATTGACCAGGTCGAGTTCACATAAAAACATAGTCTACAGGTTTTAAATATGGAGTAAATAAATTAACCAAATGACCCTACCCAATAAAATATCTAATGCACACAAGAGATCAAGATCTAAAAAGAATTCATATATTGTTATCAACGATAAAACCGTCAACCTTTAACACTGAATTGGCAAACCCAATAGGGTAAATAAAATAAAAACCCATGAAATTTACAGTCAACACAAAATGTTTATCAATCGATAATTAAATAGATATAACCATTATAAAAACTATAAAAATTAATATATCTTTATTTTACAAATTTACATGAAAAATATCATATATCAGTTCATATCGAATCCTTTCATGTTCTAGATATGCATCTAGGAGTCCTAAGACTTCCTACTACGTCTGTAGCCTTTTTATTTTTCAAAATTTATTCATCAATCAAATAAAATAACTAGGCATAGATAAAGCATAACTTACCCAAAAAAATTAATGAAGAAATCTCAAAAATCCTGAAAGATAGAATGCTAAAAACCTTCAAATTTTTAAGCTGTACGTCCAAAATCCAACATGACCACATTATAAAAAAAAAGTCGAGCTCAAATATTTTCACCATTTATTTTTCATCTTCCTAACCCCATAAATTCTTCCCATGCATCACCTAAATATCCATACCTTTCTTCCAATTCCCCATACCCATTAATTATTTCACTAAATGTGAGGAGAGATAAATCCTCCCAACATTCCACAATGCAATCCCCACCAAATTCACCATTGAATGCAATGGTCATTAAATTACCAATACATAAGGATCGATCTACCAACCAAAAATACAACCAATGAAAACATGAATTAACACTTAATAAACCTAATTAATAATAATAAGACTAATAAACATCCCAACTCCCAAAATCCATATTTCCAACAAACTAAACAAAAAATAAATGTTAATAAACCTATTAACATTAATCTATATATTTCCACAAACCAAACAAATAACCATGCTTTGAAATTTTGAGCATAGGGTCATATAGTTTAGATAGTAGTCCAAGGGGTGTCATGGGTAGGTATAGGTAGGTCCTTAGGAAATCCATCCAATTAGGTGGGTAAGATCCCAGTAGGAACACAGGGGTTAAAAATGTATTTTTCATAAAACAAGTAGTTAAGAGATAGTTTTGGAGGTGAAAAGGAAAGTTTATGGCCTTAAAAACAATAATGGAACATAATGACTATGAGATAAATAATCACTAAGGTAGAAATAACATACAACCAAAATTCAACAAGTACCAATCTCATGACATCAACATAATCAATGACCATATCAAGCTATCAAAATGAAATAAAATATAACTAAAAACAAATATACCTGTTTGACTTATTCAACTGCTCAAAATTCTCTTTGGTACCTGATGTACCTTTTATAGCATTTCTCTAGCTCATAGATAGTACCTATAACCACAAAAGTAAAACAATAGTACCATATCAAATAATTGGTTAATAATTATAGAACTATAATAATATTAACCACAATAATAATTTATAAAACTTATCAAGTGTATAATTAAACATGCAATCCAAATATCACTACATCAAGTCTAACATATAATCCAACTGAAGTAAAGCAACTATTACTCAGTTATACATCATTAATATTAATATTGTAAATAGTAAAATAGATTATAAAAATTTAGGGTCATAACAAGACATATGATATAATTATTCCATAATTATATAGGTCATATACAATATTGTTTCAATGGTTTCAAGTAAAATTGAGGGGTTGAGTGGCAAGCAGTGTAGTAGCTCTATTTAGATGTGAGCCCTATAAGATCAAGTGTAACACTATATAAAAAATTTCAATCTTGTATGAGAGTATTTCCACTCCATGTCATTAATATCTAGATATTAATAATTAAATGGTTGAAAAACTATCATTCTTTCCTCTAAGAAGCTTAGAGAGATATCTCAAAAGTTGTTCTATCAAGTTCCCCTCATAGAGACCTTTTTATAGTTGGATGTGTTCTAAAATAGTTACCAAGGGACATAATATACATTCATATAAGTCCTTATAGATTTTCTTATAAGATGAACAAAGATGACATGATATTATATAGGACATCTATGAATTTAACAAGTTGTTATAGCTATCTTCAACCAAGGACTAAGTCTTGGGTAAGAGTTAAGCTTGTCATCATTGTACTCATTGGGTTCAATCCAAATTTGACATTAACTATCAAGTTCTAATGACTAATATAAGTATGAAAATAAGTATATCTTTAATTTTCATCCTCACCAAGATGGGAAATGCTTTGAAGAGCCTATAATGGTGTGGAAATATTCTGAAGTCAACTATGACATGTGTCAATCCAACAACTTGTAACTCCTCCTAAGTTAAGAAATAGTAGTTTTAAGTGAAGAAGGATGAGTCATAGGAATTGTAGTGTCATTTATACACCACGTTTGATTATATCATAATCAAACCAATAATTACATGTTGAATACAAATAATTGGACTATTTATTGACCTTTTCTTGGATTTATAGCTAAGTTGATGATGGATGGTAGTCATCATGGACTATTGACACATCCTACCTTTATCTCTCTTTTCCTTTATTCTATAAATTTGGAATTGAATGGAATTTTTTGGATTATCTATATTATTATGGTGAAGTGATACTATAATTTATATTTGTTATTATTTTTAAAGCGAATTCAAACTAGTTTTTCCTTCATCTCACATTTCATGTGTTCATGGTGAATTGTTAAGAAATATTATTGTTGATGTTCAATATCCTTGCATTTTTCCTTTTCATTCTTGCCTATTTGTGATTAAGTTATTCTATTTTATTTCATATGGTGTGTATTAAGTAGATATATAAGTATTAAGTTTAGAAAACCTTTATTAGTGACTCATTTTATGCCTCTTAATTATACTTCTTAGTCAATGTATAAGTTGAAACCTATATATTTAAACATTTATGATAGATAAATATTTGAATTTATGTGATTATAGTCATCATTGTTTAGTTTTGTCATCATCTCATTGGCCATAGGAGGAGAACTAAAATTTGTTACATCATCCTTATTTGTTTTGCTTTTATCTTTCTCTAACCCTTTTCATTACAATTTGAGTAGGTGTAGTGGTAGTATAGGTATATAATCAAGGGAACCAGCACTCTTTAGAGGTATTCCATAGTATTATTCCACCCATAGCCTTAGAGAGTTCCCATTGTGTTAATGGAGTGAGGAGACTTGAAACACCTCCTTAATAGGTGAAAATTAAAGTGACAATAGTTTTTGGCATTCCCATTGGGACCCAAATTCAATAATATTGACAATATTGGTGTTGGTCATGACATACTTACAAATTTCATATCATCTAGATTAATTATATGATGAATCCAACAAGATTTCAATCATTATGGTTGTAAGATTGGCTTCTAGTTTTCATGCCAAAGGTAACTACAAGATATTCTACTAAAGGTACCCCTTTTAATTTTATATATCTACATTATCATTCAACTAATAAAAGGATATTTTATAATACACACCCTTATCCAAAAATATCTTTTCATGTTGCTAAAAATATATCTATAGAAAATTTTATATACCCCCATTCTTCAAGATGGTATTGCCTAAATATAAAGATGTTGTTCCTTTCAATGGTGGCA
This sequence comes from Torreya grandis, assembly GCA_037957365.1. Classification (NCBI taxonomy): domain Eukaryota; kingdom Viridiplantae; phylum Streptophyta; class Pinopsida; order Cupressales; family Taxaceae; genus Torreya; species Torreya grandis. The sequence continues at coordinate 393,140 of JARHVA010006766.1, forward strand.
TTCCCATATTCCTATATTAGTATGATGATATATATTTTACTTTTATTAAAATTATCTCACACTTCATTAGATAATATTCTACTACTCCTATTAAACACATAAGAGATATTTATAACATTTATTTTGTGCATCATGTGATACAAGAAAATGTAGATATCATATTGTTATCCACTTCATTCAAAGAGAAGGGTCTTAAATATTATATAGGTTTGATGCCTAATTATATGACCACTTGGGTTGAGTTAGGATATCAACTATGCAATCACTCTGAAGATAAAAGTGATCATTTGCCATTGGTAGAGAAATTGACTACCATAAAGAGAGCTCTTAAAGAATTTATGGTTGATTTCAAATATAAGTTACAAAAAACTTGGGATAATATCCCAACCATTTTAAAACCTACTAAAAGGTATGCTTTCTTATACTAATTAAGGTCATTGAATAGTGACATAGTGGTAATGATTCAATCAATAAGAGGAAAAACATTGCCTGATGTATATGAAATAGTAATAAGGGATTAAAATTATCTTATCCAAGCTAGTAGGATAGATACAATGAATCATATGACTTTTTTTTCTAAAATTATTTTCTTCTAATTATTCTCTCCTTCAATTTACCATATTGGCTTTTATTCCTTCACCTAATAGTCAATAAAAGGCTGCCTCTAATCCTCTTAATGACTTGCATGAAGTCAAGACTCTTGTACATAGTTTTGATAATGAAATTGTAAACATCAATATGAAACAAAATCAACATTAAAGACCTTGACATCGACATAATTAGTTAAATAAAACTATTAGATCACCTTTCCAAGGTAAATATCAAGGTCAAGGACAAGTGACCAATTTTATGCCTTACAATAGCTACAATCTAGATGGTACTAGTTATTCAAATGTTATTATTCCAACTCAAAACAACCCAGTTCAATATTAGTCATGGTGTGTTCCTTATGATAAAATATAAAATCTAATTTTATACTCCAATGTTTTGTCCAATCAATATCCCATATTACAAGGTGCTTAAAATTCTTAAAATTTTCATGTTTTTCAAGGTATGAAAATTTATTAAGCCCCACAATTTGATATGCCATCACAAAGATATATTAATAAATATAAATTACAACATGATTATACCTTTTTTAATTTCAAAAAGCATAGTATTGTGCTATGAATTAGTTTGGAGATATGAGTAGATTTGACACTCCTTTGGAAGCAAATATAAGAGCTAAATAAAGATAATAGAAGGTATTAAAGAATCAATTTAAGTACCTATTATACCTTCTTATTTATCTCAAGGATTTAATAGGTTTGTTGTAGCCCCTAAAGTCCAATAAGTGCATAAAAATCAAAATGTAAGAGTTGTCCCCTTACCTTGGTCATCATAAGCTCAAGATAGTGTGGTTGTTCCTAAAGGACAATAATAGGCTATTATCTCTTATATAAACATTGTTGATCAAATAGTGAAGGAACATGTGAACATTCTAATATTGGAGACATTAATGATTCCTGGAAGAAAGGATATTTTTCAAGAGGATCTATCTAATATCAATTTTATAGTTGGATCAACAATGAAAAAGAGAACAATCCTCATGAAAGACACTTATCATAAGGGAGGAAAATAAGTCAAGAATGATAATCATCCTCCATTTTCTCTCTCTCTCTCTCTCTCTCTCTCTCTCTCTCTCTCTCTCTCTCTCTCTCTCTCTCTCTCTCTCTCTCTCTCTCTCTCTCTCTCTCTCTCTCTCTCTCTCTCTCTCTCTCTCTCACATTGTAGGTGAGTCCTTTGTTTATAATTTATTGATATATAATGGTTTTAATACCTTTGTAATACCTAAATAAGTGGTTGATAAGCTGGGCCTAAAGTATAAGGAAATCATCAAATGAGTGTTACAATTTGATGTGATAGCCAATAAGGATATAGGTATCATCAAAGGTATAAATTTGACTTTTCACTCTTTCCCCACTTTTTCTATCCTTCAAGTTACTGTTGTGATATATCAATCTTTTATCCTCAGTAGACGCCTCCTTTGTTCTTCTATTTACAGCTTGATAAGAGAAAACCCACGACAGTAGGCAGGGGCCAAATGGCTACAGCTTCACACTATTACTTCAAACTATAAATATTACAATCACTTGTTTCAATTTCTGATTCTCAGGATCCTTTGAAAAGGGGAAGAGAAGAGCATACTCTTTCAACAAGGCTACTAGATTTCTAAAAGCTTAGAAATTTTTTTGATGGAAATGCTATGGAGGAGAGGCCCATATATAGTATTTTGGGAGGTCCTACCTAATCGTTGTCAAGGCAGTGTCAAGTCCCATCATACTTTACAATGTGAAAGGTGAGCTACAAGGAAATGCTATTGGATGTGCTGGATGATGATGATGTTTGGTGGCATGGGTCCAACATTGCTTCTGCTTCATCCTCTAAGTCATTTTCACTGATTGGATTGAATATACACCTAAGCTGGAAGGTATTAGAAAGATGCCAGTGCTAGGGTCCAGCTTTGCATGTGTGATATCATGGAGTGATGTGGAAATAAGATTCCCACTCCAGCTGTCTTCTAATGATCGTATGCACTACAGTGTCTTGATCATGATTTTCCTCTTCATGAATGCGGTGTGGGCCATGCCTTGCAATCCACCGGTACAGAAGTTCATTGAAGGGAGATCTGATTTTAATCAGCCATGTCCATAATGGACACTTTAGTAATTTAGTGAATTGATAATACAGGAATTCACTGTTAAGCCTTTCTATATAGATGACTCCAGAGTTTTGATGGCGGTTTTCCTGAATTGTAGCTGCCGAGGACATTTGTAAGTCTTGTCCTGTTGCATAAGAAATCCTTGTGTATCTAGGATGCAACCCTTCTCACAAAATTTGTTCTTGGATAAGGATGTTCAAAGAAGGAAATCCTTGGTTATATATTCTGGTTAGATTAAAACCAAGAATGGGTTGGTGCATCAGTGTTGCTGGAGGATTCCTGCTGAGCCAATCTGCAATAACATTTTTAGTGCCTTTGATGTGTTCTACAGAAAAATTAAACTGATTAAAGAATTCTTGCCATCTAACATATTTACCGTGACCATCCTTCCGACCATGATCCTTTTCTTTAAAGGTCAAAAATCTAGTACAATCGGTAATTACAACAAAATGAGGCAAATGGAGAAGTTTTAACATGAACTTCTCTAAGCATTTCTTCGCAGCATAGATTTCTTTATCAAAAGAAATCCATTTAAGTACATCAGGACTAAAAACTCCACTAGCGAATTCATAAATGAATTATTTATTATTATATACACAAACAAGTACTCCTCCCCATGCAATATCGAAGGCATCAGTATAAACCTTCATCTGATCAGACTTTGGGATACGTAGTTCTGGTAATAAGGAAACTGTTGACTTGATTTTTTTGAACTGCTATTGTATGTTGTTCTTCACAACAAAAGGCTTTCTTTTTCTAGAAAAGTTCTTGAAGAATGAACCTGTCTTCACCAGAGTTAGGATAGAAACTATTCAAGTAATTTAATAATCCCAAAAAGGCTTGAAGCTTAGCTTTATCTAGCTTCTCTGGAAAATTGATGACTTTCTCCTTTATATGTGGCTGGATCTGTAGTTTAGAATCTTGGATTACCATGCCGAGGAAATTACATTCAGTTTTGCACAACTGAATCTTTGTCTCTGAGAGGACAATTCCTGCATCTTGAGCCAGTTGGAAAAACTTGGAGAGATGAGTAAAATGGTTAGTCAAACAGTTACTAAAAATAAGTATGTCATCAATATATACACATAAAATCTGATACCAATCTTTTATCGTCGGTAGATGCCTCCTTCGTTCTTCTGTTTACAAGTTGATAAGAGAAAACTCGTGATAGTAGGCAGGGGCCGAATGGCTATGGCTTCACACTATTACTTCAAACTATAAATATTACAATCACTTGTTTCAATTTCTGATTCTCAGGATCCTTCGAAAAGGGCAAGAGAAGAGCATACTCTTTCAACAAGGCTACTAGATTTATAAAATCTTAGAATTTTTTTTTGATGGAAATGCTATGGAGGAGAGGCCTATATATAGTATTTTGGGAGGTCCTGCCTGATCGTTATCAAGGCGGTGTCAAATCCCATCATACTTTATAGTGTGAAAGGTGAGATACAGGGAAATGCTATTGGATGCACTAGATGATGATGATGTTTGGTGGCATGGATCCAACATTACTTCCGCTTCATCTTCTAAGTCATTTTCATTAATCAAATTGAATAGACACCTGAGCTGGAAGGTATTGGAAAGATGCCAGTGCTAGGGTCTAGCTTCACATGCATGATATCGTGGAGTGATGTAGAAATAAGATTCCCACTCCAGCTGTCTTCTAATGATCGTATGCACTACAGTGTCTTGATCATGATTTTCCTCTTCATGAATGCAGTGTGGGCCATGCCTTGCAATCCACCGGTATAGATGTTCATTGAAGGGAGATCTGATTTTAATCAGCCATGCCCATAATGGACGCTTTAGTAATTTAGTGAATTGATAATACAAGAATTCACTGTTAAGCCTTTCTATATAGATGACTCCAAAGTTTTGATGGCAGTTTGCCTAAATTGTAGTTGTCAAGGACATTTGTAAGTCTTGTCCTGTTGCATAAGAAATCCTTGTGTATCTAGGATGTAACCCTTCTCGCAAAATTTGTTCTTGGACAAGGATGTTCAAAGAAGGAAATCCTTGGTTATATATTCTGGTCAGATTAAAACCAGGAATGGGTTGGTGCATCAGTGTTGCTGGAGGATTCCTGCTGAGCCAATCTACAATAACATTTTTAGTGCCTTTGATGTGTTCTAAAAAAAAATTAAACTGATTAAAGAATGCTTGCCATCTAACATATTTACCGTGACCATCCTTCCGACTATGATCCTTTTCTTTAAAGGTTTGAAATCTAGTACAATCGGTAATTACAACAAAATGAGGCAAATGGAGAAGTTTTAACATGAACTTCTCTAAGCATTTCTTTGCAGCATAGATTTCTTTATCAGAAGAAATCCATTTAAGTACATCAGGACTAAAAACTCCACTAGCGAATTCACAAAAGAATTATTTATTATTATATACACAAACAAATACTCCTCCCCATGTAATATCAGAGGCATCAGTATAAACCTTCATCTGATCAAACTTTGGGATATGCAGTTTTGGTAATAAGGAAACTGTTGACTTGATTTTTTGAACTGCTATAGTATGTTGTTCTTCCCAACAAAAGGCTTTCTTTTTCTAGAGAAGTTCTTGAAGAATGAACATGTCTTCACCAGAGTTAGGATAGAAACTATTCAAGTAATTTAATAATCCCAAAAAGGCTTGAAGTTTAGCTTTATCTAGCTTCTCTGGAAAATTGATGACTTTCTCCTTTATATGTGGCTAGATCTGCAATTTAGAATCTTAGATTACCATGCCAAGGAAATTACATTCAATTTTGCACAACTGAATCTTTGTCTCTGAGAGGACAATTACTGCATCTTGAGCCAGTTGGAAAAACTTGGAGAGATGAGTAAAATGGTCAGTCAAACAGTTACTGAAAATAAGTATGTCATCAATATATACACATAAAAAGTTAGAAGTGCCTTGGAATATCTTATCCATGTGAGCTTGATAATATGTTGGGGCATTCATCAAGCCAAAAGGCATTACTATCCACTGGAAATGGCCAAAAGGGCAGCTGAATGCTGTCTTTTCCCTGTCATCTTCTTTGACTCTTATCTAATAAAAGCTTGACTTGCAGTCGAATTGGGAGAAGTATTTATAGGTTGCAACTTTCTCTAACAAATAGCTTTTATCTGGAATTGGATATGGAAATGGTTGTGTAATAGCATTCAATGGTCTATAATTAATAACCATTCTTTTCTTTCCTCGTTTCTACTCAAAATATTTATTTACCATAAAGGTATAACAACAGAAAGGGGAAGTGGATTTCTCAATGAAACCATTAGCCTCCAGTTCTTTGATCTGCAATTCCATATCGTTGTAATCTTGAGCTGTTATTGGGGTCTTCTTCCCAACTTTCATATGCTTGCCTTCGAGGATTTGTATATCCATTTCGGGCATAGCTTTAGACCAAAACTGTTGAGGGTTGTCAGAACAGATAATGGCTTTGATCTTTTCTCCTATTTCTTGTATTTCAGCTGGGATTACAATTGTTGGGCTTTGAGTTATTGAACATGGAAATTGTTCAGTGGCATAAATGAGGCAAGGAATTCTTAGCCTTTCATTTTCTATTGTAAACATGATACTCTTGGTAGTTGAACCATAAAGAGAGTATCTATCAATAAAGGCACCACCTAGAAGAATATCTACAGGCATTCTATCTAGTGCAAAAAAGTCAGCATGGAAGATTTTATCTTGAATCTGAAGGGTCTACTAATGTTTATACTTATTACAGATAAAACTATTCCCTTAGACATCTAAGCTCTTATAAGCTAAGGCACCATCCAATGTCTTCCAGTCATGGATGAGTTGTGATTTAGCAAAGGAGAGAGAAGCTCTTGTGTCTATCTGAGCATCTACAAGTCTGCCATTAATTTCTAGGGTTATGAACTGGGCAAACTTTCCATTAATCAGCTATGTAAGATATGCAGGCTATGGAATTTCCAAAGGAGGAATACTAGTACATACCAGTTTTTGTCTCCCTGGATCCTAAACAATAGATTATTCAGTGTAGATGTCTTCTTATTCTTGTTTTGCTTCTTTTTCTTGGAGGTTACTGCATTCACCTAGGCAGTAATCCTGGTTAGAGTAGAAAGAACTTTCTACTTTGTCATCCTCTTCATTTTCTTCTGTGGATAATAGCACATCCCACTGTGGCTCAATCTTTGGTGCTTGTATTTCTCTTGGAGGTTCTTTGCTGGTGAACTTATTCTTGATCCAAGAGTCACTAGGTTTGAAAGAGCTCAGATATTGCAAAGGAGGATGCTAAGGTCTTTGCAATGTTGGTGGCATTCTAGGCATCGAGGGATGTCTCCCTCTGGTTGTTCCTTCTCCTCTAGAGTATCCTCTTCCTCTAGGCTTTTCTAGTCTTTTTGTGACTTCGTGATGATGTCTAGACCGATTCCCATGTGCTTCATAATTTAGTTGTGAGAAGTCATGGTGCTGGGGTCGGTACCATGGTCGTTGCATGTTGGTTAGCAGTTGTTCCAAGTCATTGGCTAATGACTCGAGAGGATCTGCATCATTGTCATCATCTGAATCGCCTTCTAGGAGATCATCTAGAATTGGTTCATAGATGTCATCCTGTAAATAAAGGTCTTCATCAAAATCTACAATATCCCACCACGCTGCTGCATTGGAGGTAAAAATAGCTTTAACTGCAAGATTCTTGTAGTGGCACTACGGAGCAATATGGCCAGGTTTGCGACAGATGTAGCAAATCGGTTGCATGGAAGGAAGATGAGCGGTGCATTGTTTCTTGAGGAAATGATGAGGAGGTGCATAGGAATGCTTGTGAGGAAAAGAGCAGCGCTTAAAAGAGACATGGTGGTGGCGTTGCTTCTACTATTTGTGGGGCTAAACAAATGGCCAATAGCCAAAAGGGGTTGTTTCTTGGAATACAGGAGCAATCTGAGAGGCTTGATGCTTGGTGAGTTTTTGGATGGACTTAGTCTCAGATACTAAGCACATAGCTTGTTGTTTAGAAAAATCAATCACATCTGAGAGAGAGAGATCTTCTATCATTAGTCCTTTAAAATTTATATAAGAAATAACTCTATCAATAAGATTATATGGTAGAGCATGTAGAAATTTGATCTTAATCTCAGTGGATGAGAAAATCTTGCTTTCATAGGCCAATTCTATGAATTACTTGGCAAAGGCATCAAACTGCTTTAAATCACATAGCTCCATCTTGAGAAGCCATTTCTTGGATTCCAGTTCTCTATTGCCAACTAAAGGTGCAAACTCACTAATCAATAAATTAAATAATGTCGCTAAAGAATCAGGCTGATTATGTACACGTTCATATTGTTCAGCTTCAGTCATAGAACTCCACCACTGACTAATAATACCCCAAAAAAACTTTGAGGAAAAATAAGTTGTTCTAGCTTGATCTAAATGGGCATTGATAGTGATAACTCTCATGGAGTTACACCATGCAGTGATCTCATTCAATGGATTGAGAAGATCATCTATGTTGAGATACCAAGGCTACAACTGGACATGTGTTCTTTGCATGAGGGTGGTATTTGGCTGTTTTTTAATAGTTTTAAAATTGGAGCCGAAAGAAATTGGACACTTAGGTTTTTTAGCAGAGGATTCTGCTTGTTGATCCTGTTTTAAAAGCCAATCTAAGCTATCATCTAAAGCATCTAGTTTAGAATCAATAGAAGACACTTTTTGTTGTATCTTCTCTATGTTATCTTTTATATATAGAACATCTCGACAGAGATCATCAAAATTCTCTGTGAAGTGAGAGTTAAATCGGGCAGTATAATTTCTTTATTTGAACTCATTTGAGGGTTCAACTTCTCCTTGATAAGCAACTGAAAAACATTGTACAGTTCCTGCTGGCTGCTTGTATACTCCTTTATGGGATGGCCATCTTCCACCTTTGTATAGAGTAACTTTATTTTCTGTATAAAATTCTAGACTATCTTCTCTCGAAAGATTCACCAGTGTACAGGGTAATTGATCCTTTGGATCATTCCCTTGGTTGATCTCTTCATCTTCTATTAGAATATGACCTCTTTTGACAGTTCTACAAGAAGAGGAAGTAGATGGTCTGGATGGAGACAATCGGGAAGAATTTATAGACAAAGGTCTAGGCAATATATTTACAGTTCTACCGTCACTTTTATGGGCTGTGGCTTGACCTTTCATTCTTGGAGAAACATTTTTTAAACAGTCAAGTTTCCACTCAAAAGGGATTTCGACTGACTCGATATGACCTTTCTGTAGTTGGACAGTACCACTTAATCTTCTGGCATAGGGCAGATTCTCTAAGATCTTTGGATGGTTAGTGTTCGTCATACTATAAACAACAGAAATATTTATAGATGCATACTTAAATTCATCAAAATATTTAAACCAGATAGGGAGGTGAATAATCCCCAATAATCTAAAGATCCATTTTTAACTTCTTTACAACCTTTATTGCAGACTGCGATAGAGAGGTTAGGACAAAATTCAAAATAAATCACTTCATCGTTCAAGCGACCAAGACTGGATATTTGACAGGAATGTTTGAAACTTACTTGACGATGATCACACAAAGCAAGATATATAACAAGCTTTATATTACCGAGAATCAAAGGAGTTATTTGTATTCTGATCAGACCAAAATGAACAAATTTGACATCTTCATGTGACCTAATATAATTGATTTCTTGCTCAGGTAATAGAGAGAGTAAATTTGTTTGGAAGGTTCTTTTTGGTTTATAACTGAGAGTTAACTCGACAGATTTGATCTGAGGTTTTACAAAAGACATGTATGTAGAATTATAGACAAACTTTGACTTCAATAATTCAGACTTTTTATAAACATGTGAAGCTTTAATAGCCAGGGGTTTGTACAGGCTATTTTCTTTTTCAAGGTTTTCTTTAGTAATCTCAATATCTAGGCAGTCAGATATTTGTTCAGGAATGAAGGACAGGAGTTCATAGGTTCCTTCTAATTCAGATTCATTGACTAGTTCTATTGTAGAGGAGGTTTGAGCTTTTCCAAATTCCATGGCAGAGAGATTTGAGGTCTGGTAAGCGAGAAAATTCTGGTAAGGGAAATAGAGGATGTAGAGATAAAACAACCTATGACAATTTTAAACGGCCTGAGACTCGATGCAATAAACTTTCCCAAAGAATTTTTCAAAGCAGAGAACTCAAAAAGTCAGAGCTTAGAATTCTTACAAAATCAAACGATCCTTTCAATAGCTAACAGTGACTCTGTATGGCTCTGTGTGTGGCTCTGATACCAATCTTTTATCATCAGTAGATGCCTCCTTCATTCTTTTGTTTACAGCTTGATAAGAGAAAACCCATAGCCATTCGACCTATAGATATTCTTCTAGGTGATGCCTTTATTGACAGATACTCTCCTTATGGTTCAACTACCAAGAGTATCATGTTTACAATAGAAAATGAAAGGCTAAGAATTCCTCACCTCATTTACGCCACTAAATAATTTCCAAGTTCAATGACTCAAAGCCCAGCAATTGTAATCCCAGCTGAAATACAAGAAATAGGAGAAAAGATCAAAGCCACTATCTGTTCTGACAACCCTCAGCAGTTTTTGTCTAAAGCTATGCCCGAAAAGGATATCAAAATCCTCGAAGGCAAGCATATGAAAATTGGGAAGAAGATCCCAATACCAGCTCAAGATTACAATGATATGGAACTCCAGATCAAAGAATTGGAGGCTAATGGTTTCATTGAGAAATCCACTTCCCCTTTCTGTTGTTATGCCTTTATGGTAAATAAACATTCTGAGCAGAAACAAGGAAAGAAAAGAATGGTTATTAATTACAGGCCATTGAATGCTATTACACAACCATTTCCATATCCAATTCCAGATAAAATCTATCTGTTGGAGAAAGTTGCAACCTGTAAATACTTCTCCCAATTCGACTGCAAGTCAGGCTTTTATCAGATAAGAGTCAAAGAAGTTGATAGGGAAAAGATAGCATTCAGCTGCCCTTTTGGCCATTTCCAGTGGACAGTAATGCCTTTCAGCTTGATGAATGCCCCAGTATATTATCAAGCTCACATGGATAAGATCTTCCAAGGCACTTCTAACTTTTTATGTGTATATATTGATGACATACTTATTTTCAGTAACTGTTTGACTAACCATTTTACTCATCTCTCCAAGTTTTTCCAACTGGCTCAAGATGCAAGAATTGTCCTCTCAGAGACAAAGATTCAGTTGTGCAAAATTGAATGTAATTTCCTCGGCATGGTAATCCGAGATTCTAAACTACAGATCCAACCACATATAAAGGAGAAAGTCATCAATTTTCTAGAGAAGCTAGATAAAGCTAAGCTTCAAGCCTTTTTGGGATTATTAAATTACTTGAATAGTTTCTATCCTAACTCTGGTGAAGACAGGTTTATTCTTCAAGAACTTCTCCAGAAAAAGAAAGCCTTTTGTTGGGAAGAACAACATACAACATCAATTCAAAAAATCAAGTCAACAGTTTCCTTATCACCAGAACTGCATATCCCAAAGTCTAATCAGATGAAGGTTTATACTGATGCCTCCGATATTGCATGGGGAGGAGTACTTGTTTGTGTATATAATAATAAAGAATTTGTTTGTGAATTTGCTAGTGGAGTTTTCAGTCCTGATGTACTTAAATGGATTTCTTTTGATAAAGAAATCTATGCTGCAAAGAAATGCATAGAGAAGTTCATGTTAAAACTTCTCCATTTGCCTCATTTTGTTGTAATTACCGATTGTACTAGATTTCTGACCTTTAAAGAAAAGGATCATGGTCAGAAGGATGTTCATGGTAAATATGTTAGATGGCAAGCATTCTTTAATCAGTTTAATTTTTCTATAGAACACATCAAAGGCACTGAAAATGTTATTGCAGATTGGCTCAGTAGGAATCCTCCAGCAACACTAATGCACCAACCCATTCCTAGTTTTAATCTGACCAGAATATATAACCAAGGATTTCCTTCTTTGAACATCCTTGTCCAAGAATAGATTTTGCGAGAAGGGTTGCATCCTAGATACACAAGGATTTCTTATGCAGCAGGACAAGACTTACAAATGTCCTCGGCAGCTAGAATTCAAGCAAACCGCCATCAAAACTCTGGAGTCATCTATATAGAAAGGCTTAACAGTGAATTCTTGTATTATCAATTCACTAAATTACTAAAGCATCCATTATGGACATGGCTGATTAAAATTAGATCTCCCTTCAATGAACATCTATACCGGTGGATTGCAAGGCATGGCCCACACCGCATTCATGAAGAGGAAAATCATGATCAAGACACTGTAGTGCATATGATCATTAGAATACAGCTGGTGTGGGAATCTTATTTCCACATCACACATGCGAAGCTAGACCCCAGCACTAGCATCTTTCCAATACCTTCCAGCTCAGGTGTCTATTCAATCCGATCAGCGAAAATGACTTAGAAGATGAAGCAGAAGCAATGTTGGACCCACGCCACCAAACATCATCATCATCCAGCGCATCCAACAGCATTTCCCTGTAGCTCACCTTTCACGCTGTAAAGTATGATGGGACTTGACACTGCCTTGACAACGATCAGGTAGGACCTCCCAAAATACTATATATAGGCCTCTCCTCCATAGCATTTCCATCAAAAAAAATTCTAAGCTTTTAGAAATCTAGTAGCCTTGTTGAAAGAGTATGCTCTTCTCTTGCCCTTTTTGAAGGATCCTGAGAATCAGAAATTGAAACAAGTGATTGTAATATTTATAGTTTTAAGTAATAGTGTGAAGCCGTAGCCATTCAGCCCCTGCCTACTGTCATGGGTTTTCTCTTATCAAGCTGTAAACAGAAGAACAAAGGAGGCATCTACTGATGATAAAAGATACCTACCACTCTAAGTTTCCCTATGTCTATCTAGGGATTTCATGACTAATATTGGGAGGTATTTATCATCTAATTGGTCACATATGGTATTTGCAACTAGGTATGTTACTTAATTTAAGGTATAATATAAACTAACTTCTAAGAACCACATATAACCCTAAATGTCAAAAGTCTCTAACATTAATTACATTATTATTAATGGAGGAATTTTCCATGTTGACCAAGAACCAAATTTTTATCTTGAAGACTCTTAGTGAATGAGTAATGAACATCATGAAAATTATCGACATAAGTTCATGAAAGAGGCATGATGAGGATTGTATTGATTACATGGTGAAGGTTCCTTCATTCCTTAGTTGGTCAAACCAAATGAACCTATGGAAGGTCTATGGCAACTATTATTTGATGGATCTAGGAGTAATAAGGATGAAGGACATGGTGCAATGTTGGTTTCTCCATCCAAATAAAGGTATTATACCTCTTTTATATTTAACACTAGTTGTACTTTTAATGAATTATATTATGAGGCACTTGCACATGGCCTTTAGCATGTTAGGAAAGGAGGATTGAAGTGTCTACAAGTATTTTATAATAGTAAGTTGATTGTTTATCAAGTAAAAAGTGAAAACTTGACTAAAAACTCATTGCTAAAGTCCTAAAAATATAGGTTATGGGATCTCATTGAATATTTTGATATCTTCATCATAAAATCCACTCCAAGGGAGGAAAATAAGCATGTTGATAGGTTGGTTGTAGTTGATGCTCAATTTGATATCCCAAATAATGTCAAGAACTCAAGTGTCAACCACATGTCAAGGTAGTATTAACACCTTCTATCCCATATAATGATGCTAACTAGAAATCATTTAATAGTGAAAATAAATATCATGATTTATTTAATAAGAGTCTAGGTTCATTTCAACAAATTAGTCCAAATTATAACTCTAATATTATGATCAAATTGTGTAATTAAGTAAAAACAAGCTTCCTAAAAGCCTAGCGACACTTGAGAGTACATTCAATTATGATGACCAAATGAAGAAAGAAAAGGTGAGAATATATACCAAGAAATATAATTATGAGAGGGTCACCATCTTCAAAGATAGACTCTTTATACTTGGAAAGGTATGTAATAAAGAAAATAAGCTTGCATTCATTGAGTTATGCAAGGAATTTGATGATGTCTTTGCTTGGTAATATAATTATGTAAAAGGCTTTGAACCTATCACATATAAACACACTATAGTGATAAATGTGGATTATAAAATAGTAAGAAAAATTCAAAGGCATATCAATTTAAATATTTCACCTCTAATCAGGGAAGAATTGATTTAACTCATAGAATCTTGCATTATATTTCCTATCAAACACTCATCTTGGGTTGCCAATCTAGTCCCTGTAAGGAATAAGAATAGGTAGATAAGATTGTGTGTATATTTTATGGAAGTGAATAGAGTCTCATTGAAATATCATTCCTTTTGACCTTCTATGGACAAAATATTGTAAGGGGTTGTAGGTTTTAAATGATTCTCTCTCCTTGATGGCTATTCAGGGTATAATAAGATTTTATTGCAAGAAGGAGAACAATATAAGACAAATTTCAAAAAATAATGGCTAACATATTCCTATATTAAAATGAATTTTGGGTTGTCAAATGATATAGATACATTCAAAAGATACATGGATATGACATTTAAAGGTTTAATAAATGATATAATGTTGGTTTATATTGAAGACATCATTATGTCCTCCAAGGATACAAGTGATCATTTTATACATTTTAGGTGGATTTTTGAGAAATGTAGATAGTTTAGAATCTCTATTAATCCCAAAAAATGTGTATTTTTAATCCATGAAGTCAAATTCTTGGGCAACATTATCTCTAAAAATGGTCTCTCTATATATCCTGAAAGGGTAAGTGATATCGTGGCTATGTCATTGCCTAAGCACAAGAAGGTGGTAAAACATTTATTTTGAGAAATAAACTTCATTTGGATATTTATTATTTATTTTTATAACCTCTTCAAGCCTCTAACATCCATGTTGAATAAAAATTAAGACTTTAACTATACTAGAGAAGGAAGAGATAGTTTTGTTGTTATCAAGCAAGTTGTAGCTCAAGATTCAACACTTAAAAATCCTTATTTTAAGAGAGGCATCACTTTGTATGCTTTATGAAATTAATAATTAATCTCAAATATGTTAAAATAATCAAATGATGAAGGTCTTGACCAACCCATTGCTTTCTTCAGCCAAGGGATAGAAGACTATGAGATAAGATACACTTCTATTGAGAAGAAACTCCTTGTTGTTATGATAAACATTAAAAAAATAATGCATATGACTTCTAACAATAATGTAATTATTATGTGTCTCATCCAACCATAAAATACATCATTTTTACTATGGGTTTGAATGAAAAAAGGGATGATTGGATCACCAAAGTCATGGATTATGATGTTGATATTAAGGTTTCCAAGTTGGTGAGAGGTAAGGGGTTGTGTGAGTACTTAGATTATGAACTGAAATAGGAAAAATGAATATTTCCTAGAACTCAAATATTATCCTGAAACAACTACCTCTTAATCTACCATGAGTTGGAAATGAGACATATTTAAATTCTTTAAAATAGGTGAGTGTTCATTAGGCCTAATCAAGGCTAAAAGCAGACACTTTAGATTATAAATCCATTTGAAATGGATTGGTAGATGGAATAATATTTATAAGGAAATTAATGGAGTAATCCTAAGACTTATAGAGGTTAATTATGTTGAAAAGGTATTGGTAGAATTTCATGATGAATCATTAGGTGATAACTTTTAGCCAAGAACCATAGCAATAAAAGTGATTAGAGATGGATATTATTGGCCTATTTTATTCAATGATTCATATGAATGGGTGAGAAAGTTATAAAATTAGGCATTCTTCATTAGAAAATAAAATATTTCAGCCATCCCTCTCCATCCCATTCAAGTAGATAAACCTTTCATGCAATGTCGATTGGACTTTGTAGGTATGATCAATCCTCCTATAGTGCTAGTCATAAATGGGTATTGACTACAAAGAATTATTTTAATAGATGGATAGAGGTTTTAGCTCTTAATTAATTTAATGTAACTAATGTGATATAATTCTATGAAGGTTTATTAACTAAATTCGGAGTACCTTCTACTCTTATTTCATATAACACATTGACTTTCCTTCATACTAGAATAAGTTAGTGGTCTATGAAACATCCTATTATTGATGTCTAAATGTGTATCACAAGGTGCTCAAAGTGTTTAAGGAAAACTTATTATTTTATAATTCAAATAATTTAGAGCATGAGCTTTAGTTTATGATAATCCTATTATCTATGGTGGAATAAAGGTAGAACAAATGACTATTTCATAATATTTATAATAGTTGGTAGTTGGGATCCTCCATGGCCTGTAAATATTTGAAAATAAAAATATGATCTATGTTAATTAAGGTGAATTATGCTAAATTATAAGTCTAAAAGTAAACTAATATGGACATATACAATGAAGTTTTAATCTAAAGTGAATTGGTTAAAAAGAATCAAAAGGAATGGTAGGACAGAGAGAAAATATGTTGATGTTGATCTTCATTCCAGATATCATGAAAAAGTTCAAATATTATCTTGGCATATACTTAAAACTAGTGTATGATAAAAAACAAATTAATATTGAATCTTACCACACATTAGGAAAACTTATAAAGACATGTGAATAATAATTCAAATAAGAACTAAGATTACTTTAAAGATCTAACCCTATAAGCAGAGAGCTGATGCACATTCACAAATGTAGAGCAACTAAAATGAAGTAAACTAGAGAACCTTTAGTTATCCTAGCATAAGCATAAGTTCAAAATTTTGCATTTAAAGGTATACACCAAGAGTCTACAAGAAATATTCAAATATATAATTCAAAGAAGACGAGTGAGAGAGAAACCATATAACAATTCACACAAACAAAATGAGAGAATCTTTTTAGAATTCTCTGCTTGTATTAGTTGCTCAAAGTTTACACTAATTTTTAGCTCAAAAACTCCCTCCTCTTACAAATCATAATACTCCCTTTTATAGAATTCTAAGGTAATATATCAGTCAGTGATATCAAATTACAAGTGTTCAAGTGTAAGGATAACTCTCCTTTCATCAAAGTTTCTAGAATACACTAGACTTCCCCAAATAAATTGAACTATAGGCAATATGTTTTTAAAATTTGCACATGCCTTTATAAAATAATATTATAGTTTCAAAAAACTAAAAGGTTCTACAAAATAATATTCCTATCTAACTTTGGAGACATTATGTTGATGCTACCTCTTATTTCTACTAAAGGATCTTGAATTTGTAATGTTGCTCACTAATAAACTAAAGATCTACCACTAGATTTAGGGAAACATACTTTCCATGATACTTTAGGTATTTAAGGTTATTTTCAATCTTATATACATCTCATTTGATGCCCCTTGAATCTCTTATTTTCTCCCTGGAGGATAGGAGTAAGACCATGACTTTCCTATTTCCATCTGTTATCTAGTTTTTCTCCTAGTTTCTTACTTCTTGCATGAACTGAAAGGTCCTATGTTTGAACTCTTCATCAGTTATGAGACTTAGTGAGCTGAGGGTTGTTGGATCCTTTATCAAGATATCTAAGATATGTGACATTCCATCTTATATATGATTGAAGTCATTTGCAAGGTATTTCATTCTTTTGGACTAGTTATTTAGGGCCTCAATATTGTCAACCAATATGTCCATGGCTACATTCAAAAGTGCCTTGCTGATAGTTCTAAAATTTGGGATTAGATTCTTGGACAAGGCCTTAATCAAGTCTTTCACTTGAGGACTTGCAACTTGTCATTAGTCAACTTGTCATATTGCTTAAGATATTTTGTTCTTTATTTCTCTTTGATTGGTCTTGATGTCCTTTAAAGAGATGGATAGGTAAGCCATGGTGTCCTCAAGCTTCTTTAATTTATCCCCAATGATTGATAAGACAACAAATTATTTAAAATTATTTTTTTCTTACAATATGCCCTGGATCATTATTTGTAATTGATCATTTTGAGCTTAGAACACTTTAAGGATCTTCTCCTCAAACATCGTGTCTTATCCTAGCTTTTGCCCTAACATTAGAGTTTGATTAAGAAAAGGTTAAATTGTTTAAAAAGTGAATTATTCACCTTCAATCATGGATTTCTTCTCAATTACTCTCTCCATGTTCATCATATATGGGTTGAAATAAAATCCCACTGATGATTATGTCACTTGAGGAGTAGGGATCTCAACTTATGTTACACTTGAAGTTCCAAGAGCATCAATCTATGTTCCACTTTACTCTCCAAAGGTAGCCATGAATCTTTTTTTTCTTATTGTTGTAATGCCACAATACAGGGATTGATTTCAACATGCACATGGATGTTAATAGACTTTTTAAAATATAAATAGTGTTGCATGATTGGAACCTTTTGAAACTTGACATATATAAAATATTTTGGAATGGAGGGGCCATAAACTAGATTATCATTTCTGAAAAAGTTGATTTCTCTCCAAGGTTAAGTGAATGTCAACTTTGGATTCTTTCCTCCTACTTGAACTAGAGCTAGCTCAACTTTACATTTAGGTCAGGTTAAAATAGGAACCAAGTCCAAAGATACTTCCTTCCCCTTTTTTTCATCTGCTTCTTCCTCAATTTGGGATTGAGGTTCTTCTAATTGTACTTCTTCTTCATCTAACTGGTAAGCACGAGCCAATGCCTTCAAGGCATATTCTACTATTTCCTTGAGTTCCAATGCATTTATGTCAATTTCATCAACTTATGACTCTACTTATTTAGGTAGTGTTGAAGATGATGCTACTTCACTAGGTCTCCTCTCCTTAGGTCTCTTTTCATCTTGCCATTGTGTAACTCCTGCTTTAGGTTATTATGTCTCTACCTATGGTCATATGGGAGGAGGTCTTGAGTAATTTCTTGGTAGTAAATTATATTTCTTAGGCCCCATCTACCATATATCCTCACTTGTATTTTTCTCTTTTAATAGTCTAGTTTCGAGCTTGATGTTATGCTTCTTTAATCTTACCAAGACTTTTGTAAATGAAGAAGCTTGGATGTGCATTAAATCATAGACACTAGGATGATGTTCATAATTCATGTTAATCCATTTGGCCTTCAAATGTTTTATGACCCTTTTATAGGTGTCTCATTACTTCATTTCATCAATCTATAGATTGAAGGAGGACCTGTGCTTGGAGATAATCTCTACATGGTCCCAATTTTGGAAAACAATACTACTAATAGTCAAAGGAAGGGAATGGAGTAGTCTTTTCCTTTTGATTTTACACATGTTATCTATTCCATGGAATAATTGATATGCTACCTCCTACTCCAACAACTTTGTGGGTACATGAACTAGTAACCTAAGGGGTTTGCTCATAGTTCCTTCTATCTAAACTATAGTGTAATCTAGATATATCCAAATGTCCCTAATGAGCTCAACATACTTCTTGATCAAGGACTGACCCTCATCATATGGATCCCTATAATGGCTTCAACTAAGGTTGGGTATACATAGTCACATATGAACTAAATATGGTCTCTATACTTGAATAAATATAATTTGTAATAATACAAGGAGATTATTTGTGTACCATCAGGTGAACATTCTTTTATTCTTGGGATTTTGGTAGTAGCTAGCAAGGCATCCAAAAGATAAGATTTAAATGGAAGTGGTTGCTAGTTTTTCTAATTTATTATACATAATTGTTTTCAAAGTAGATATTGATCTCTTTAAGAGGGGGAGTAAGTCATTAATCCACCATGAAATACACAAAAGGGACCCAAATTTTATTGGTATAAGTTGTGGAGGGGTTTCTAAACAATCTATTTAGTAATGTCATAATCATCCTAATACCAACCCTAAATTGAGTGATTGGGATCCTTCCATTGAGTTCAAAGACTACTTCATTTCCTGAATGTAACCATGGAATAATCATGTTTTTCAAGTCATTCTTATTAGACCATTCTCTAATTATGGTAAATCCACCTGAGGCTTGGGTAGCTTGTATTAATTCTCAAAGGCAATAGAGGATATGTAAGTAATTTTTTCAAAACTATGCTCATGTGCTATCATGTCTTGATCAATTTTACAATCTATAAAAATAGGAGCAATAACATCGATGCAATGTAATACCTATGACTTTGCTGCCACATAATGAAAACTTGTCATTTTAATGGTGATCAGGTCATCGTATCTTCAACTAAATGATGCAATATTTTCATCCTCTCTTATAATCACTAGTAGTTCCTCAATGGTCCAAAAAATCTTAAACCAATTATTATATCCTATGTTTAAGGTTAAAACATAAAATTATATATCTTTTAAGTCTTTCCCTTATGAATATGTGATTAAATAGAGTTTTATGTCTTCCCTACATTGCTTTCAAGCCACCATGACTATGATTTTATTCAAACTACTCACTAGAGGTCTATATTTTGCCTCTAGATTAGTTTCCAGTTACTTAGATGGAAATTTGACTCTCTCAGGCCTAACTTTGGTCACTCTAGGATACAATTAGGTCTTTTGGAGATGTTACAGCTTTTTTCCAAGTCTTTTCTAAGATTTAATGGTGATGGCCCTTTACGCTTGAGTGAGTTAGTGTCTTAGATCTGATTTAGAACTTAACATTTATACCTTTGATTTCTTAAGCCCACAAAATCTCTAATTTTATCAATTTCTTCCCATGATACATCATCATGGAATCTACAAGACACTTTTCATGACAAATTATTCATTAATGTTTGAAAACATGACCGTTGCCTTTTTAAATCTGCCTTTTATTTCATACCATCCTATATTCTTACACAGATCAATATGGCTCATTGATCTTAATCCTAAGATTTGTATGCTATTGGATGCCTTTACTATGTTTTTTGTGGTTATTATAAGTTTCATTATTGTGGGTCTCTTAAGCTTTATTGAAAAGTATATCCTCATCTCACTCCATTTGACTAACTTCATCTGATTAGACATGGGCCATCGATTATAATCCATGGGATAGACCACCATTAGCTACTTCTTGTTCTTTGGTTGTGACTATGACACTTGTTATCTTCTCACCATCTCTAAAGTTCTATTGAAACCTTGACTCAGCATTGCTTTATTGGATCAATTTCATCTACATTAACATGAGTTATAGATCCTGTAAAGATGCACAATATTTATGTTAGTGTTGGGACATATAAAAAAATTAGCTTAAATACTTTAGAATATAGTTTTATTTCATGTTAATAGACATGAAATGAACCTTAGGCTTAAGTATTTAAGCTAGGTTTTGATGATAGTAAAAAGGGGACTCCAAATAATAAAAGGGACTGAATGTAAAGTTTTTAACCTAAGGTTTTATCGTATTAATATACATGATAAAACTTTAGGGTAAAATCTCTAGGATAAATTTTATAATAATAGGACCCTGCATTAGTTATATCAAGCCAATAAAATAGACCAAAATATTTTGGAATATGCAGGGACCAAGGATAAGATTTTTGACTAAGGTTTGGTTAAAAGTTAAAAAACACAACATAATCTTATGATAACATTTAAGCTAAGTATATGGTGTTTATAATTTTCCCACAAAATTTTACATAGTGTATGATAGGTCAAAGGTTGATGAAAGATCAATTTTGGTATTAAGGTACAAAACCTTAAACATGTTTATTTTTCAACTAAGATTCCATTGATCTTATAACATGAAGACAAACATGTTCATGCATCCAAGTGATATTGGTTTCTAAGATTGAATTTGGTAGTTTCATAGATTTCAATGATGGCCACATATATGTTAATTAAAGGTCATGAGGATGTCAAACTTAAGATTGTATAATTAACCATAATGGCTAAAATTTGATAGTTTCATGGAAATCAATGACAATATCACAGATGTTAATTGATGATTGTGAGGACATCAAATTTAAGATTGCATAATTAACCATAGGGGATAAATTTTGGTGGTCTCATGGATGTTAATGATGGATGTGTAGACATCAATTGATGATCATGATAATGTCAAATTTAAGCTCAGACATTATGTCCCATACAAACTTTGAATTAATATGTGACATTTAATTGATCTCTCCTGAGTAAACATGGGTCATCTATTATGATCAAGTAGTTGGATGCTATTGGCTCCTACAATCATACAATGAATAATTGAGCTTAGGACCATTTAGACCAAATTATAGCATAAGTATTTAATATAGGTCCTTAAAACATAATAAAATTAAGACTATTCAAATAATTAAAGTTAAAGCATAAGTTTTATCTTATATTTTTATTGTATTTATAAATACAATAAAAACCTTAGGGTAAAACTTATGCCAATTCTACATTATAATAAAAAGGGACCGATTTTGATCCATGATGATCTTGCTCTATTAGATCTTTAGCATTTGTGTAAACATGGATTATCGATCTCGATCTATGAAACTAAACGAGATTGGTCCCATGGATTAAAGTCTTAGGCATATTGGGTTCATCTCCCTTCATTCGATCAGCTTCACCTGATTAAACATGGGTCATCAATCCTACAAACAAGCACAAAGTTTAAGTCAAGCCTCAGAGACATATAAGACTTAGGATAAAGTCTTAAGACTAAGGTCTTTTTTGTGTTAATAAACACAAATGGGACCTTAGGACTAAGACATTAATCTAAATTAATATCATATGAAAAGGACCTTACACATAAAAGGTTCGACCATATTAAAATAAAAGGGAACAAAGGGCTCGAGATATAAAAGAGACCTAGTATATAATTTTTAGACAAATGTTTGGTCATATTGAAGAAAAAGATTAAATCATAGTAGAAGAATTTAACTAAGTCCATAGCATATTAAAGTGTTCCCACATAATTTTATTCTCACCAAATTTGAATTCAGATGAGGGGTCTAAGCTATGGTTTCTGAATGAGGGTTTCAGGGAGCTTGAACATGGATTCAATTTGAATTTTAATATACCAAAGACTAACAAAAAGGTCATGGATATGAAAATTATGAAACCCATACATTTTCTACCTCTAATGGACATTTTTTAGACCTGTAACCTAAAACAAAAAGATCCAAAATAAATTTTATACAAGGTTAATCTAAAGCCATAAACAAGCAGACCAACTAGAACATGGTGTGGATGATCTTCGAATATGAATAATGTGAAAAAATGGTAATGATGTTTATATCAAATATATTTTCAATTTTAAAGTATAAATTTTCAAAATTTTAATATAAGGCTCCTCATTTTTCAAAAATGGGGATATGTTACCCTTAACAAATGGTGAATTTTAGGGGAAACATAACAATATGTTAGAATTTAGAGACTTTGGTTTTGACCAACAACTAAATTATCTATTCCACTTGATACATAACCTTATCAAGATTAATTTATGGTTAAAATAAATCTTACACTTACATTATTAGTATCAAACATCAAAAGATATCCAGGTTGTGTGTGTGATTTGATTCCACTTATTGTTTACAATGGGATTTAGGAAACAACTTCTAAGTTTCATGTCTTTAACCATTAACATTAACTTGTAGCACATTTAGATATCTATTAAGAATCATGATTTTGTTAAGGAAGGCTTGGGCATTATTCTACTACCAACTAGGCATCCATATCCTTGATAGAGATACCTTTGGTTCTGCTTAAGGTCTTGCTTCACTGCCAACCAGGCCACCATAGCTTTGATGGAGATTACCAGAATCACCTTTGCTTGGAAGCTTTTGAGTTTGTAATAAGCTCTTGTTTTTGTATTTTTTAAGATCATTTTAGATTTCTATCAAATTTTGGGACCCAAGTTTATCCAAGTTTAAGGATTTGGTCAAATGTTTAATTCTCAAATAGTAACCTATGGTTGCAACCTTCATCCTAGGAAAGGATACTTGTTAAGTGAAAAAATGACTATGTTCCAATAAATTAAGCATTCATCCCATATGTGAAATTCTACTTAAAATTATGTTTAGATTGAAATAATGCTTAAGATCTTATGAAATATTTAACTTATCTATTGATCCATATTAGTTTCTCTAAACTATATCGCTAAGCTCATACTTCATTTCATGATCAATATTTGCTTAAGATTCATACACACATTCCTAAATTTTAGATTTTTTGAGTAATTATATTGAACTTTGAGCTAAGGGATGTCCAAAAAGACATATTAGAAGCAAGAAACAAAGAAAATCAAGCAAACACACAAAATGGAAAGAAAAAGAAGCAAGAGGAAAAGAAAATCAAAAATATATATAGAAATGCATGTACCAACAAGGGACAAGAAGTAAATAACATAAAGAAACTAATCTAGCCTACCTACTCTAACTCTAACTATACTTACAATTTACTCCTTGAATACCTCAAGGGGAGTAGTAGAAAAGTAGTGGTTAAGCAATTGCACATTGGTGGGTAAAATGAATTCAAATCCTTGAAGGTATTTCAATTTGAAGGAGTTGTTTCCAAGTGTCTTAGCAATCTAATAGGGACCTATAGACAAAGGTGTGAACTTCTCATTTTTAACATTGGGATCAGATGCCTTATCCTAAAGAAGAACAAAGTCTCCTTGCCTGAACACCTTTATCTTTGATTGTTTTTCAAACCACCTTTTCACTTTGGTTTGGTGCCTGCTAAAGTTGTGTAAAGCCTCTTCTCATGTATCTTCCACATGAATAATGTCCAATAGTCTTGAATTTACCAATTCTTTATCATCCTCCATGTACTCTTACATGAACCAATATGTTAGTAGTTTAAGTGTAATGGGGAATATGGGTTCCTAGTAATATACTAGTAGGTAGGTTGATTCTTTTAGAGCCTAATTGAACCTTGTCCTATCTGCCCATATGGTGTATTCTAGTAGCTTATGCCAAGTTCTAGGCTTGTCTACTTCAGATTTCCTTATTTCTTTCATCTAGTTCTTATTGGTTGATTTAGATATGCCATTACCTTGAGGATAATGGTTGGATTTAAACTTAAGAGTGATGATATTATCATATGCCCATTTGATCATCTAAATATATATAAAATTTAATCCATTATCACATATTAGAGAGACCAGTGTTCCAAATCTTGTGCATATATTTTCTTTGAAGAAACTGATCACTTCTTCAGTTCTACATTGTTTATTGACCACTACCTCAGTCCATATGGTGTATTAGTTAGTAGCAATTAGAATGTATTCATGACCTTATGATGAATTGTGTTTGATTACCCCCATGAAATCTAGTCCCCACTGAGCAAATTCTTTATCTACCATAACTAGCTGTAGTGACATGGTTGCCTTATGATCCTTGGTGCTAAATACTTGACATGAATGGAAATACCTTACATGATTATGCACATCCTTAAATATTGTGGGATAATAATAACTAGCTCTAAGGATTTTATGATTTCTTTTCCTTGTAGATAGGTGTCCACTTCCCATCTTCTCATGAAAAGTGCTCATGATCTTAGTTGCTTCTTCTTTGGATACACATCTCAAGTAAATGAATTCAAAGTTTTTTTTTGGTACAAAACTCCATATTTAATTAGGTAGTGGTCTACCTTAAGTCTTAGGTCTCTTATTTTCTCATTGGTTAACTCTAGAGGATAAATGCCATTGATTACTAGATCGATAATAGGGTCATATCAATAATTGGACTGAAAACTTTATTATTCAACCTACATGAAACTTAGATTAGGGTTAACTTTATCAATCATTTGCATCAGACCTTGACACCATACCAATTTTTTAATCTTCATTTTAATGTCATATTCTTGATGCACAAACATTAACATATCTCTCCTTTCTCTTAATTCATTTTGGCTCAGCATGAGCTTCATAACAGGGTTAGGTAAAATGGTATGTACTTTATTCCTAAGAATGTATTACCTAAATTTATTCACTACCTTTACTAATGCACATGGTTGTTTATCAATTAAATAATAATTTAACTCAACATTTTGAAATTTTGTTCTCATGAAAGTAATTGGATGGTTACATTGATCAATTTTTTGAGTTAAGACTGTAGCAATAATATGATCAGAAGCAAAGGAGTAAAGTTAAAAATATTTAGAGAAATATGGACTTATAAAAAATGGAGCTTGTCTAATTGCCTTTTTGACATCCCTGATAGCCTTCTTGGATTCATCATTCCATGATATTTTGGCATCCTTTTTCGGCATGTCATTCAATGGTTTGACAATTTTTACAAAGCTAGAAATAGCTTTATTACAAAGTTAATTTTCCCATAGAATGATTTTAGTTCTTTCCTTCTATTAAGAGGCTCTATTTTTGATATATAATATAATCTATCTGAATCTATAGATATTACCTCCTTAGTAATGACATGGCCTAATAACATTCCTTCAGTAACACAAAAAAATACTTTTCTTTAGGTTAAGAGAAATCCCATACCTTATCCATCTTTCAAACACCTATTGTAAATGCATAATTTGGTCCTCTCTATTCTTCAAAAAATATTTAGATCATCCATGTATATAATAATGCATTTACCTACAAACCTTGTAAATTATGATTCATGGCTCTTTTCAATTTTACTCCTATGTTTATCAGCCCAAACAACATCCTTTTGTAAGTAAACATGCCCAATTAGTAGTAAAAACAATCTTCATATTGTCTTCCTAATTTACCAACACCTAGTTATACATTAAAAATCCATCAATAAAGGACATCATAGAAGAACAAAAAATTCTTGTTATAACTTGGTCTAGAAAATGCAAAGGATAGTTGTCTTTTTTAGATGATTTATTTAGATTCCTAAAATTAATGCATAGTCTTATTTCACCATTCATTTTCCTGATTGGGACCATATAGCCGACCCATGTAGAGTGTCTAATGGGAAATACATACTTGGCATATAAATGTTTTTTACTTGTTTTAAAATCATAGGTTATAAAATAGGGTTGACATGCCTCTACTTTTATCTAAAATGTTTACGATTTTCCTTTAAGGGTTTGGTATAAAAATATTAAAGTCATCATAAGACCATGCTATTATGTCCTTATAGTTTATTAACAAGTTTTTGGCCTTTTCTTTTTTAATGTTCATACATGATATGCCAATACTAACTAAGGTTGATCTTAAGGTCCAAGATCAACTACGTTAATATCCTTCCCACTCAATTTGGAAATCTTAGGGTTCTCAACTAGTTTATCCTAATCAAATAACCTCTCCAAGGCAATAATGCCTTTTTGAATTTTGTTTTCATTCAATTGAATGACTTTGTTATCAAATCTGTCATATTGTTCAAGAGTATTCTCATTGACCTCATCTATGGTATGGGCCTCAAATACTCTTAAATTAGTCATGAAATCTAGGATCTATTGGTCATCATTAAAAACATGTAGATAGTTTATATTATCTGGGACCAAAGGTCATGGAACTAGCTCAATGTTAAAGTTCTAAGAGTCATGGTTTGGCATAATATTGGATGACACTAATGTAAGATCATCAAGATCCTTGTTCTCTTCCCTAGGGATGGAAATAATGTTGAAAGCGTCAAAAGATTTTAGAAAATCCTAGACTCTATACTTATATCTCTTGAGATATGAAAATTTACATTGGTATTTACTTCTCAGCTAATTGACTATATGTTATGAGTCACCATAGACCAAGAGTTATTTAAACTTATGCTTAATGGCAAACTGTAATCCTAGAATCAAAGCTTCATACTCTGTAAGATTATATATTCAAGGAAACTAGAGTATATAATAAATTTTTAGTTCTTTCCCAATAGTATTGGTTATAATAATCCCTACTCTAGATCCAAACTTACACCTAGCATCATCAAAGTGTAATTTATAAATTCTAGGCAAAGCATGAGAAGTCTTAGGACTACGTACCATAAAATTCTCAAGATTATACACTCCTAATTCAAAATACATCATGTTAATCTCATAAAATTATACCATATTAATCCTTTCATTTATAGCATTATATTACATGACCATGTGTTTCATTTGAGGCTCTCTCTCCACTATGACCTAATTTGGGACTCTTTTTCATGGTAGCCACAAATGTGAATAATTAGTGGACATATATCCATTTAGGGCCTTTGTCCACTCTCTAATGAATAATATCCCATAAGAATCAGGTATGTCCACCACCTGGATATCAATAAATCATTTGACCCTTGGCTCAGAGGTAAGCTGCATATGGACATTTGACAATTCCCTAATTATTTTGACTTTAAATATATCTAACTGAGTAACAACTCTATTAGATTTAACAGGAGTAAGCCAACTTTAAAAATACCTATTGGCATAATGTTTTTGGATGCACAAGAATCAAATAAACAACTATGTAAAATCTTACCAAACATTATAAGAGTAAGAAGGTAAGGTGTGGATTCTATCTTATCTTTATACATAACAACATTAGCATTGTCAATTTTGGGTAGCCTACCAATAATTTTAGAAAATGACTCCAACAATAGGTCTCTTTATTTAGTTATCTATGTCAATTTATGAAATTCAATTTTAGCCTTACTTTTCTTCATCTCTTCCACAATATTATACCCAATCCTATTGGAAGCATTAGATGCATCAGCACAATGTTAGGAAGTACTTCTGGTTGGAGGCTCTGGGTTATTATCTGATGTAGTATATGGAGGAGTGCCAAGGTTGGTTAGAGGTGTTGAAGTAGTTAGGGGTTGATTCCTCTCTTTATTCATTAGAGGGTAGGTTTTCTTTAGGAACTATTAAAAAACATTGACTTATTTAGGAATATCATCAAGTTTATTGTCTTCTTGGAAAGGGAAGTCAAACATCTCTACCATAAAGGCTTGGCTAGTAGATTTAGATCCTGATGTACCTATACTATTATTTTTATTAGGAACCACTTTATATGTAACCAACTCTGCTTGAAAGGCCTCAAAAGATATACATAATTCAATGCAATCTATCTCACCATGCCTATAAGTACAATGTACTCAACAATAATTAGGTAAAGCAATATCAATAAGATTTATATTCATTATTTTCTTATCAATATATGACTCATTATTCTTGATTTTATTATAATTATCATTATATAATATATTATTGGGCCTACCAAACCTTTGGAAATAAAATTTCCTACCTAAGCTCTCTCTAGTATTACCAACTTATTTTTGTAGCTAAAGAAAATCAGTGCTTAACTTTTGGACCATCTTTAAGATAGAGTCATTTCTATTTTTGGGTGCATTAGAATGATCAACCTAATTTTTATTAGTACTATTGGTTGGTACCAAGGCCTTTTGATCAGTAGGGTTAAATCCATTAGCAACAGTGTTCAAGAATCCCATGTTTTGGGTAGTATGAGCATGACTTAATGGTAATTGGTTCAGATTTAGGATTTGGTTTGAGGTAGGTCTATTGTGATTGTTACTTGGGAAGACATTCAAGGTAGGAAAATGTGGATTGACTTTGAGAATAGAGTAATACATCTGACCTTGGGTCTACATTTGATCACTGATGATCACTGCTTCAAAATAGTCTAAGGATAGGGTATTAATTGGAAAAAATCCATTTTTATGAAAATAGAGGTCATGGGATCTAAGGAATCTTTATAGATCTCCAAGGCCAAAGCATCATTAGGGTTTTAAGGATCTATGGTTTGGATATACATTTTTTGGAACATGGAATTAAATTTTATTATAGGTTTATTTGCATCCCTCTTGATCATGGTGAATTTCTAGTACAAAACACAAGGACTAACTATTAATGTAATTATCATAGAGATTTAAATACCATTCATACGTAGCATATTTAAAATTAAAAGGAAATAACCTACACACTACATCCTTATGGACCACATTTAGAAATATTAATGCATCTTTGAATGACTTAATATATTCCTATGTAGTTGTAGTGTAATTAAGACTACATATTGGCAAATATTTCTCAAGTTAACTAGGAATGTCATGCACCACACTTGGAATATTGATAGGAGAGCCACAAAACCAAGACATACCTTGATTAGGGTTAAATACGTGAGCACCCTTAATTGGTGAAGTTGGAAAAGACTTTGAAAGCTGCACTTACCTTTGTCCCACCTAAATATTCTATGGACTTCTAATTTGAGAAGAGGCTTCCTATTCTCTAAGTGTGACTTTGTTCTAATTCTTGGCAATTCCTACTTGAAACTTTTGAATCCTTTTTGAAATGTTATTCATTGATCCTATATTTGTAGATAACAATTAATAAAAATTCACATTAAGCAAATTTTATAAATATTGATATAGAGGACAAAAAGGGATGGCAATCTTTAATAAATTCAACTCAAACATGTATCTAGATATGCAATTAAGATCAATATGTACATGTTTGAAGCCCAAATTAACTCAAAAAATGAATTTATCTAATAATATTTGATCAAAATAGCTATTACTAACCTAAATTCTATTGGGTTCACAATTCTAAAGCTATCTTTACCATAATCTAGCATATGTTTTCAAAGAATGTCAGTCTTTGTCTAAATAAGCACAAAAACTAGTTTGAAACTATGAAGATAATCCACCTTTACATGATTTTGCTAAAATTAACACAAATATGCAAAGAGTAAAGTGATCTTTAAACAAAATTAACAAAAACTAGCAAAGATACTATAAATCTAAGAAGAGTTGGCCCTCCTTCTAGATCCAACAAAGCCTACCCTATTGATGCCTAAATATGTATCACAAGGTGCTCAGAGTGTTTAAAAAACACTTCTCATTTCATAATTTAAATAATTTATAGAATGAGTTGCAATTTTTGATAATCCTATTATTTATGGTCGAATAGAGGTAGAACAAATGACTGTTTCATAATATTTATATTAGTTGGTGATTGAGAGCCATCGTGCCTTATAAATATTTGAAAAAAATATATTATCTATACTAATTAAGGTTAATTATGATCAATTATAAGTCTAAAGATAAATTATGATAGACATATATAATTAATCTTTAATCTAATGTGAATTGGTTGAAACATAAGCAAAAGGAAGGTAGGGTAGAGATAAAATATGTTACATTTAATCTTCATGCCTGATATCATGACAAAGTTCAAATATTATCCATGCATATAGTTAAAACCAATCTATGATACAAAATATCTTAAGATCAGATCTTAAAACCCATTAGGAAAAATCATAAATAAATGTGAAGATTAATGAAAAAAAGAACCAAGCTTAGTTTAAAGATTTACCCCTATAAGCAAATACCTGATGCACATCTACAGATGTAGATCAATTAAAATGAAGTAAACTAGAGAACTTTCAGTTATCCTAGCATAAGCACAAGTTAAAAAAAAATCATTTAAAGGTATACACCAAGAGTATACAATAACTATTCACATCTAGAATTCAAAACATACAAGTGAGAGGGAAGCTATATAATAATTCACACAAATAAAATGAGACAATCTTTTTAGAATTCTTTGCTTGCATTAGTTTCTCAAAGTTTACACCAATTTTCAGCTCTAAAAATCTCTCATCTTAAAAATGGTAATACTCTTTTCTATAGAATTCTAAGGTAGTATATCAATCAGTCATATCAAATTACAAGTGCACAAGTGTAAATATAGCTATCCTTTCTACAATGTTTCTA
The DNA here is from genome assembly GCA_037957365.1 of Torreya grandis. Lineage (NCBI taxonomy): Eukaryota > Viridiplantae > Streptophyta > Pinopsida > Cupressales > Taxaceae > Torreya > Torreya grandis. The sequence goes on from JARHVA010006766.1 coordinate 424,300, forward strand.
ACATCTACTAGACTTTCCCAAATGAACTGACTTATAGGAAATGCACTTTTACAAATTATACATGCCTTTCCAAAGGAATATTATACTTCTAAAATATTAAAAGGTTATATAAAATAATATTCCTAACTAACTTTGTAGACCCTATGTTTTCATTACATCTTGTTTCTTTTGAAGGATCTTCAATCTATAATGTTTCTCATTGATAAACTAAAGATCTAGCACTAGATTTAGGGAAAGATCCTTTACATGATCCTCTAGGTCTTTAAGGTTATTTTCAATCTTCTCAATATCTCATTTGATGGCTTTGGCATCTCGCATTTTCTCCTTAGATGATAGGAGTAAGCCCATGACTTTCCTATTGCCATCTGATGTCTAGTTTTGCCCCTAGTTTCTTACTTCTTGCATGAATTAAAAGGTCTTATGTTTGCACTCTTTATCATTTATGATACCTAATGAGATGAGGGTTGTTAGGTCCTTTATCAAGATGTATAATTTATGATATGTTCTATCTTCCAACTACTTGAAGTCTTTGGCAAGGTCTTCCATTATTTTAGACCAATTGTCTAGTGCCTCAATCTTGTCAACCAATATGGCCATGTCCATATTTAAATGTGCCTTGCTCATAGTTCTAAACTTTGGGATTAAATTGTTGGACAAGTCCTTATTTAAGTCTTTCACCTAAATACTTATAGCTTGACATT